>MCJB01029352.1:185303-253517 GCA_002018475.1 Nicotiana obtusifolia | reverse complement strand
AAAAAAAAACCAACAGAACCAAAATGAACTGGTGGTGACGGAATACCTTGTGAGATCTCTGTTGCGGTGAGAGTTGTCTTTGTTTTCTCAAATGAATCTCGATAAGTTCCAGTGGTGACTGTAACCCTTGAAGAAGAAGAATGAAAAGAAAAACTAGATGCTTTGCAAGCTGTAAGGGTGAGAAGTGAGACAGTGTTTGGTGGAATCAAATTAAATGGATCTAGTGAAGAAATGCAAAGCAACACTCTTAAGGTTTAACTATTCAAAAAGAAAAACAAAAGAATAAAAGAAAGCAACAAAGTGCTGACCATGTATAATATCACTTTCGCTGAACTAAGATTAAAAAAACTGCAGTGACAAACATATTCTGATAACATATGTTGGTAGATAGTTAAACCAGAAAAAAAAAAAAAAAACAAAGCCAAGATGGTGTTGGCACTCATGTTACTATCAAAGATTATATGATTAAAGATAAGTAAAGTTCAAAATTTACCACAACCACGATCAAAACAATAAGCCAAATAGCTCCATAGTTACATGATTTTTGCACCAGATGGGGTAATAAACATGGCTTGACTCAACAGTAAAGACATACAAAACCCTTTCACCAGACTGTAATATCAGTAACAACTTATTGTCTCGTTTGCATAGCTTAGCTTTAGCTAACAAGAAATTTATTCATCACTTCTTCCTCAAGAAGGTTATACCAGAGCAACCTTATCATTCATCCTGGTGCTAGCAAGGGATTGAGTTAGTCCTACTGCTCACCAAAAGAATTCCAATAATCTTTTTTTATTTAGGCACCTTGCGTCAACTGTGGTTCTTAATTACCCTATTGTGACTCGAACACCGAAGTTGTGGCATCTCGCCCACCGAGTCAACCCATACAATTATGAACTTTATCAATTCGAATGCAACTTATCATTTTGGAGCTGACCTAACAAACTAGGCTAGCCTCCCAACTAACAAAGATGAATCTAATCCAGATAAAAATTAAAGTAAGTTCTGTTATCATGGTACACCAGCGGTCAAAGATTTTGTATAATAAATCAGTCCACCGCAATAAATAGATCGAATCTTAGACACACATAACCAAAAGCAAAGGAGCATACAAAAGAGAGAAACAAAATTCAATCAATCAGCACAATCGCAAATGATATATCATTAAAAATGCCAAATTAGACTAAGGATTAAATATCACAACAAGCAAATCAGTCAACTGAATCGGAATCAAACGATTTCAGAAGAAAACCCTAGTAAGGTAGGTGCAAGGAAATTAAGAAAACCTCAGCAAGGGAATTAGCTTTCGACGATATAAGAGATGAACTTACTTGAGAGAAATGGATAGAGAGAGAGCTGAAGGCAACGAGCAGAGGGAAGCGCAGACGAAGAGATACAAAGACAAATGAAATTGTTGAGGCTAGAGTCGGAAGATTCCGGTGATAAAGTGAAAGAATTCCCTTCTTTGGTATTTTGACTTTGACTCTCCCTCTTAATTCTTGGGAAATGAAATAAAATTTTGCTAATTTCATGCTTGGATTTTTCTATTTTAAAATGTTAATTATACTTATTTTTTCTTTATTTATATTAGTGTTGTAATTCATTTTGGAAACAGGGATTATTTGTTAGGAGCTTCAAGTTAGAGCAAAAACTTAAATATGGTAATGTCAAATGGTATGGCTACAGCCTACAATAAGATTTAAACGTGATATCCACCACCTATGATATAGAACATGTTACAATACTTGAGAAACTATATGATGTTACTGGCTAAATGTGCATTATATTCTTAAGAAACTATATTTTCTTTTCTCTGTTTGGGGTTCAAGTGTGTTTATGTGAACAAGTTCTTGTCTTTTCTCTAGACTCTTTCGCTGTTTTCTAATGTCTACCTCTAAGCAATAATCCATTTAAGTATTAAAGTCCAAAGAGCATTAAAGCTACAGAACGAACATATGTTAATTTTGACTTCCTTTTTTCCATATCATAATTCAAGCACAATTTACTTTTCATAATTGAGAAATATGTCCTATGCAGATCTTGAAGCATGTACTTGTATGCGGATGTGATCGAACTCATGGTGCATCCTAACCTCCGACAAAATATGCCAGGCTCGAGACATGGCAATAAGGGACCGAAATCGAGCCAAAGTCCTACCGGGCCAGAACCCGGGGGCATGATGCCTGCCTTCGAGAATAACGAGGTCATGGTCCCAGAATCGGTCTTAACCTCGGTCGACTTCGAAGGACATTGTTGGACAATCCTAGCCAACAGAAGGCCGAAATCTCCGTAACCGGCCGAATATTACGGCGGGGATCTCGGCACATATCAATTAACCGACAATCAGTGAATCAGAAGATTTTTACGTTTTATAGAGTTGTACCTAAAATAGGACTCCCCTACTATATAAAGGGGGTCTGATAATTCATGAAAGACGTTGTAACATGCACTCAAAAGCAATTATATTATTATTTTCTTTGTCTCTAGTTCTTGTTCTTTTTCATCTATACCGGTCTTGGTGAGCTCCGCTCGAGAGTGGCTATTTCATTAAGGCTGAAACTATTCAACTCGTGTGGTTTGAATTTATTTTGTCTTTGTATATTCAATTGCAATTCAATTTATCGCTTTGTATCAAATTAATTCGTGTATCCTTAAAACCACTTATAAATTTAATTGTTATCCGATTTTGAGGGTAAACAGTTTGGCGCCCACCGTGGGGCTAAGGATAATAGTGGCAATTTGATAAAAATTTCCGTAACACACCCTATTTTACACTTGTTCTTTGAAGTGTCTTTGATTCCAGGTTAAAATCGAAATGTCAAACCCCCGGTCTGCCCCTCTAAACATGAATGTGGAGTCCATCCACCATGGCGAGAACAACAATGTAGCACCCGGTAACGAGGTGCCCCCAGTCGATCTCGGCGGAGTTCCGGTTGTGGACCCTATCGACGCCAGTTCGCATGTGGCCATCAACACAAATTTGCCTACCAATCCCGAGAACAGCGTGCGTAGGGAAGTCCGATCAATTGCCCAGAATATGCACAGTGGTGAAAACGATGCGATCAGTTTGCAGTGATCTTCGAAATGTTATAAGCTCATCAGGCAGCGATAGCCCAGTTACAGAACCAAAGCTGAGCGCCAAGCAAGGTTGAGCCCGAGCCATCCTGGGAAGTCACCCGCAGAAATGAACAGATCACGGAGAGGCCGAATGAAATTGAATCGGGGACTAACTTCGAGATCATAAAAATGCTCGAGAAATTGACGAAACGGATAGAATCGGGGGAGAAGAAAATAGAAGCCAATGACAAAAAGGTGGAAACCTACAATTACAGAGTCGACCAAATCCCATGAGCACCTCCGATATTGAAGGGCCTGAAGTTTGTTCAAAAACCGTTTCCTCCGAGCGCAGCGCTGAAGCCGATCCCAAAAAAGTTCCGCATGCCCGAGATTCCTAAGTACAATGGAATGACCGACCCAAATGAGCATGTGACCTCCTACACATGCGCCATCAAAGGGAAAGTCTTGGAGGATGACGAGATCGAGTCTGTCCTGCTGAAAAAGTTTGGGGAAAATATGTCCAAGGGAGCTATGATATGGTATCACAATCTACCTCCTAATTCTATTGACTCTTTTGCTATGCTTGTAGATTCCTTCGTAAAAAAGCACACGTCGGGGCTATCAAGGTCGAGACCAGGAAGTCAAACCTTTCTAAAGTGAAGCTGAGGGATAATGAGATGCTCAGGAAATTCATGTCCCGGTTTCAATTGGAACGGATGGACTTGCCTCCTATCGTGGGCGATTGGGCCGTTCAAGCCTTCACCCAGGGACTCAATGCTCGAAGCTCGTTGGCTTCACAATAGTTGCAACAAAATCTGGTAGAGTACCCAGCTGTCACTTGGGCCGACGTGCATAATTGGTATCAATCAAAAATTAGGGTCGAAGACGATCAACTCGGGCCTCTTCCGGGTCCGATTATCCCGTCGGAATAGTTGACAGAGTCAGGAGAGTCGTTGATCGTGAACCAAGGTCGAACAGGGATCAGTATAAGCCGTACAATGGAGACCGAAGAGGTAGTGGATATGCGCGAAACCCTGTGAAAAGTGAAAGAAGAAGTGATCAAGGTCAAAACAACTAGGGACTCATGAGCAAAAACAGTTTCGACAGGCCCATCGGGCCGAAGGAAGCACCAAGGCTATCGGAGTACAACTTTAACGTCGACGCCGCCACCATCATATCCGCCATTGAATGTATCAAAGACACCAAATGGCCTCAACCTCTACAGTATGATCCATCCCAAAGGGATCCTAACCTAATGTGCAAATATCATGGCACTCACGGTTACAGGACAGAAGATTACCTACAATTAAGAGAGGAAGTAGCCCCGCTATTCAATAACGGGCATCTTTGAGAGTTCCTGAGTGATCAAGCCAAGAACCACTTTAGGAACAAAGATTCTGGTAAACAGATCGAGCCAGAGGAACCTCAGCACGTCATTAACATGATCATCAGTGGGGTTGATGTTCCCTAGGGGTCGATGCTGAAGCGCACCAAAGTATCTATCACAAGGGAAAAACGGATTCAGGATTACATTCCGGAGGGAACCTTGTCTTTCAATGACGAAGACGCTGGGGGGATCATGCAGCCCCACAACAATGCATTGGTAATATCAGTGCTCATAAATAAATCTCGAGTTAAGTGTGTGTTAATTGATCCGGGTAGCTCGGCCAATATCATCAGATCGAGGGTCGTGGTATAACTCGACCTACAAGATCAGATCGTGCCAGCGTTCCGGGTCCTAAACGGGTTCAACATGGCATGTGAGAGCACTAAAGGGGAGATAACGTTACCGGTGAACACCACCGGGACCGTTCAAGAAACAAAGTTCTATGTAATTGAAGGGGACATGAGGTACAATGCTCTGTTCGAAAGACCATGGATTCACAACATGAGAGCGGTACCCTAGACTCTGTACCAGGTGTTGAAGTTCTCGACGCCAGGAGGAACTAAAATAGTTTATGGAGAACAACAGGCCACCAAAGAGATGTTCGCAGTCGATGAGGTGGTTCCGATATCAACACTTTCAGCACCTAAGGAGCTGGGTCCGGTCAACAAGGGAGAAACCAAATAGCAACTACTGACACCGACTTCGTCTCAACCGGAGAAGCAGGAGATGGGTGAGGACGACGATTACGGGGGTTCTCAGGTCTTTCATAGCTCCCGACGATTCCGACGCTACCAAATAACGGTCGAGAAACTATAGCAAGTCGTACGGATTGAACACTTGCCCGATTGAAAGGTATACCTAGGCACGGGTTTGAATCCCGAGCTCAGGAAAAAACTCATTTAATTTCTTATAGCTAACGAAGATTGTTTCGCTTGGTCCCACCTTGATATGACAGGGAACCCCCCTGAAATAACCACTCACAGTTTGAGCCTGGACCCGATGTTCCACCCGGTCAAGCAGAAGAGAAGACCACAGTCTGAGGTCAAACATGCTTTCGTCAAGGACGAGGTATCTAAACTCCTTAAAAACAGGGTCTATCCAGGAGATTAAATACCCCGACTGGTTAGCAAACGTAGTAGTAGTCCCCAAAAAAGGGAACAAATTAAGAATGTGTGTGGATTATAAAGATTTGAATAAAGCGTGTCCTAATGACTCTTTCCCTTTGCCTAACATCGATCGCATGATCGATGCGACGGCCGGCCATGAGATCCTCACTTTTCTCGACGCTTATTCCGGGTACAACCAAATTCGGATGGACCTAGGTGATCAGGAAAAAACTTCCTTCATCACCAAGTACGGCACCTACTACTATAACGTGATGACGTTCGGACTAAAAATCGAGGCCACTTACCAACGCCTAGTCAATCGGATGTTCAAAGAATAAATAGGAAAATCAATGGAGGTTTACATTGACGATATGATGGTTAAGTCCCTGCGAGCAGAGGACTATTTGAAACATTTGCTGGAAACCTTCAGCATATTGAAGAAATACAATATGAAGCTGAACCCGGAGAAATGTGTATCTGGAGTCGGGTCTGATAAATTCCTTGAATTCATGGTATCCGACTGGGGAATCAAGATCAACCCCGATAAGATCAAGGCCATCGAAGATATCACTGTTGTGGACAACATGAAGGCCGTACAAAGGTTAATCGGACGCATAGCCGCCTTGGGATAATTTATTTCGAGGTCATCTAACAAGAGACATCGTTTCTTCTCACTGCTGAAGAAAAAGAATAACTTCTCATGGACCCCGGAGTGCCGACGGGCCTTGGAGGAGCTCAGGTGATATCTATCGAGCCCACCGCTTCTTCACACGCCGAAGACAGACGAATAGCTATACCTGTACTTGACAGTATCAGAGATAGCGGTAAGTGGAGTCTAGGTCCGTGAAGAGAAAGGTATGCAATTTCCAATTCACTATGTTAGCAGGACTCTTGGCGAGGTCGAAACTAGGTACCCTCACCTAGAAAAGCTGGAACTCGCTTTGCTAAGAACCTCTAGGAAGCTAAAATCGTACTTTCAGTGTCAGCCCATATGTGTCGTAACCACTTACCCATTGAGGAATGTAATCCATAAACTCGAGCTCTCAGGACGGTTGGCCAAATAGGCCGTAGTGATCAGTGGGTACGACATTGAATATCGGCCTCGAATAACCGAGATAAAAGTGCTAAGGAGTATTGAAATCTTAAAGGTACGAGCGTAGAAGGTTTGGATGTAATTAAAATGAACAAAGAAGGGGGTATTTATAGTAGTTCAGCGGCGTTTCGCATCCAGGGACAGCCGATTGGCGGTTGACATGCATTTAATGCCATTATGACTTGATTGACAAGATGTTTCGGTTGTTTTGTCGTTTCTGTCACGATGTATCTAAGTAAGAGTCAGAATCTCATGTCGTTTCTCATCGTTTACTCTCCAAAAAATAAGGGGACTATCTGTATACGGGTGAAATCAAGCTCATGGTGCATCCTAGCCTCCGACAAAATAAGCCAGACTCGAGACATGGCAACAAGGGACCGAAATCGAGCCAAAGTCCTACCGGGCCAGAACCTGGGGGCATGACGCCTGTCTTCGAGATATAAAGGCCAAGGTCCCGGAATCGGTCATAGCCTCGATTGACTTTGAAGGACATTGTCGGACAATCCAACATAGCCAACAGAAGGCCGAAACATCCGTAATCGATCAAATATTACGGCGAGGATCTCGGCACATATTAATAATTAACCGGCAATCAGTGAATCAGAAGATTTTTACCTTTTATAGAGTTGTACTTAGAATAGGACTCTCCTACTATATAAAGGGGGTCTAATAATTCATGAAAGACATTGTAACACGCACTCAAAAGCAATTATATTATTATTTTCTTTGTCTCCATCTCTTGTTCTTTTTCATCTATACCGGTCTTGGTGAGCTCGGCTCGAGAGTGGCTATTTCATTAAGGCTGAAACTATCCAACTCGTGCGGTTTGAATTTATTTTGTCTTTGTTTATTCAATAGCAATTCAATTTATCGCTTAGTATCAAATTAATCCACGTATCCTTAAAACCACTTACAAACTTAATTGTTATCCGATTTTTAGGGTAAACAATACTTCAATCTACAGATTAGTTTCAGGAAGAGAATTGTATGGGTCAAAATCTTCCATTAGAATATTTAAGCCAAGATAATACTATAGGAAGATTTCTCAAGTCGTCATTTGTCAAGAAAGCCCAAGGAGCAGCAAAATCTGTGGTCGAAGAGTCGACAAGAGCCGTTATCAACAAGCGGCGTAGTTGAGGTGTCAACAAGGGACGAGGTCGAGGTCGAGTATCGTCAACACATTTGTAACGGCTAGTTTTCAAGATAGGATATTAAAGAGAATATTCTAGTGGATATTCTCTGCACTTATACTATCAGGGTTTCTTAGGAGCATGTCCCATATAAATAGAAAAAAGAGACAATGATAGGGGCATGTGATATTCATTTGTCAAGAACACACTTTGACTAAAAGATTCGTCTCTCTCTTGCTAAGATACAAACACCACTTTTTCACTGAGATTCTTATCCATACTTTTCCATCAGATCCGAGAATAACTCGAATATTCAAGGATTTGTCTATCATTCATCATTTTCAGGAGGAACATCCACATATTCCATCCTTTATTGGGTGAATCATTCCTCTTATTTACTTGAATGCCATTTATAGTTGTTCATTACTATTGAATGCTATATTATTGTTCCTGATTTCTAGAACATTTATTACATATTATTGACACTATTCGACCAGATCCACACGACATTTATTGCTTTTCTAACAGCCCTATCTAAGGATATAATTGTTAGCTAAGATTAACCCTTGTTCACATAGATTTAATTATTTGAACCAAGATCTGTATTTTTTGGTCAAACAATTTGGCGTCGTCTGTGGGGATTTCTTAGTTAAATTTTTAGTGTCCTCTAGATCTACAACTAGCACAGGTCATTAACGTCAAAAAATCCAAGACCTCCTTTCTTTGTGTATACAAAACCCTAAACTGCAGGTAACCGAGAAGAAAGGACGAGATAACAAGTGACCTCCTAACTAACCTCATAAATGTCATCAACGAAAGCTATAAAATGGCAGATAAGGGCACGACACCCAGTGCGTCCCTTAGACGAGATGGGTCCCCGACCCCACACTGTAGCATAACAAAACCCCGTGGTAAAGGAGTCTCCACGTCTGTAGAGGAAGGGACATCCCCAGCTGTGAAAAAACTCCTCGAGGCGTGGCTAACTGACACGCTAAAAGCGTCCTCAACAAACCCGCTCCAGACATGACTGATGAAACCGCAAGAACTTGCACGATACAACAAAAAGACGAGCAGTGCAACAAACCCCTCCCTCCAACGACGGGTATAACTCACAATGTCATTGAAGTGCAGGTGACAACGCCCTCGTCGCCATTGTAAAAAGGATGGAAAAAATAAAAAATAAAAACAAAGCGCTCCGAGACCAGATGAAGGAACACCAAGAACTGGTTGATACGATACCAGGCGATCCTAAGCTGCTTCCGAAAAGGGATGCTAGCCGATTCGTCGAGCAGCTCTAAGTGATGATGCAGCCCTGCATGCCATACCAAAGACCTTCAAAATGCAGCCCTACCTCAGGATATACGACGGTATGACTGATCTTGAAGATCACGTGACTCATTATGTCACCGCCGTGAAAGGAAATGACCTCGCCAAAGTACAAGTGTCCTCTATTTTGCTAAAAAAGTTTGGCAAAACCCTCACGAAGAAGCATTGACGTGGTATTCACAGCTACCAGCTCGCTCCATAGAAACCTTCGAAGAAATGGCCGATAAATTTGTAACCGCCTATGCCGGATCCAAGAAGGACGAGGTGAGAGTAAATGACATATTTGCCGTCAAGTAGTCCTTGGGAGAGGGGCTAAGGGACTTCCTTTCCCAGTTCAACTGAATAAGGATGACTCTACCAAATGTATCCGAAGGGATGGCTGTCGCAGCCTTTCAGAACGAGTTGAGTAGAGATGTATCAAGAGCAACTAGAAAACTGTTGAGTTCGGCTGATAAAGTATCTCCAAACAACTTGGGACGAAATCCACAATGCTTATTATGCCGAGGTTCGTGCAGATGAGGACAACCTCAGCGGGCCAACTCACCGATTAACCTCAGTACAAGCTGAATCTAGAAAAGATCGAAGGGACAACGCCAGAAGAGATCATCCAATTCCGCGACCTAACAGGCATACCTCAGAACGGTCGCTGTACCTTCCCCTTGCCACAAAGAAGGCACATAACCAAGGACGGGAACTCATAGGAACAAAAGAGGGCATGTTGTGAGTTCCACTAGGAACGAGGGCACAAACCGAATATTACATCACTCTCAGGCAAGAAGTCGTGAACATGTTGCGACAAGGGAACCTTAAAGAGCTGCTAAGCTACAGGGGAAGAACCAATATCGCCAGAGGACGCGAACACCAAGGACCGCCAAAGCCGTCCTCACCGCCTCACACCATCAACATGATTATTGGCAGTGGCGATGAAGCCTCTATAAACAGCGTGAAGTTCACCACTACCCACAAACTCAAGCGATCTATTACCCGCGAACGGTACGACAAACTCGAAGAAAGTATCATCTTTGACAAGTCGGATGCCGACGGTTTGACTTTTCCTCATAATGACGCCCTCGTTATTACTTTGTGAATTTTAGATACCGATGTTAAACGCATTATGGTAGATGACAGGAGTGGCGCGTGCATTATCCATGCCTTGCTGCATCACACTAACTGGTTTTAACAATAGTTGAACGGACATCCAGGGAAATTACACTCCCCGTTTAGTCTGCGACGTAACTCTGGAGACAATGTTCTACATCATGGACCAGGCCACTGCGTACAACGCCATTGTGGGACGACCGTGGATACATCCCATGAAAGTCGTCCCCTCCAGCTTATACCAAGTGATTAAATTCCCAACTCCATGGGGGATTTTCAGCATATGCGGAGAACAACACACATCACGGGAATGCTACCGCATTGCCTTAGACAGCATGGTCACCCAATAGAGAAAAGACAAAGAAAAAGAGGCATAGCAATCAACAGGGTCGAGGTCGGAGCAAGATGAGATAAAGGACATCATTAAGGACCCCGTTCAGTTGGATCTTAACGACCACAGCAAGAAGGCCTATCTCAGCTGCAAGCTTCGGGAACCAGGTAAATTTAGTCAATTCTTAATAGCTAATGCAAACTTTTTTGCTTTCGGCCATGCAGATATGCCGGGCATCCCAAAGGAAATCACCCACAAACTAAATGTCGCCCCATTCCATCCACCAGTAAGACAGGTAGACGTAAATTCAACTCTAGAATTAATGATGTACTGTGCGAGGAGGTGGAAAAACTGCTAGAAAATGGTTCCATCAGGGAATCGAAGTACCCCAAGTTGGTCGCTAACGCAATGATGGTCAAAAAGAAGAATAGAAAATGGCGGACATGCGTGGATTTCATAGATTTGAACAAAGCATGCCCGAAGGATTCGTTCCCATTGCCACATACCGACCAACTCATCGACGCAACGGCTGGGCATGAGCTATTGAGTTTCTTGGACACTTACTCAGGCTATAATCAGATTCTTATGGAAGAAGAAGACCAGGAAAAAATCATGTTCATCACCCACCAAGGAACACATTGCTACAAGGTCATGTCTTTTGGTCTAAAGAACGCTTGAGCTATTTATCAAAGGTTGGTGACAAAGATGTTCAAAGATTAGCTCGGCAAAACAATGGAGGTATATATAGACGACATGCCGGTCAAGTCCAAAAGGGGAGAAGACCACATCGATCATTTAAAAGAAACTTTTGACATACTTTGACGGTACGGAATGAAGTTAAACTCGGAGAAATGCACATTCGATGTAGCCTCGGGAAAGTTCTTAGGTTTTCTGGTATCACAACGAGGGATTGAGGTCAACCCAGACCAAATCAAAGCCATTGAGGGGACACCGGAACTCTTGACCACCAAAAACAGGTCCAAAAATTGACCGGTTGCATTACCGCGCTATCAAGGTTCATCTTGCGATCATCGATAGGTGCCATCAATTCTTTGTCATACTCAATAAAGACAACGGTCTCGGATGGACTTCCGAGTATGTCCACGCTCTACGAGAACTAAAGGTATACCTGTCATCGACGCCCTTGCTTTCAAAACCCGAGCTGGGGGAGCGTCTCTTAGTTTATATGGCCGTATCCCAGGTAGCTGTAAGCGCAGTCTTAATACGAGAAAACAAAGGTACTAAATCTCCCATCTATTACATTAGCAAAACACTAGTCGATGCTGAGACGAGGTACCTAGAACTCAAAAAATTGGCTTTAGCCTTAGTCGTAGCTTCATGAAAGCTTAGACCATATTTCCAATGTCACCCCATCTCGGTCATCAAAACCTTCCCCCTCAGAAGCATTTTACATAAACCCGAACTTTTGGGAAGGGTGGCCAAATGGGCCATCGAGCTAAGTGAGCATGATATCACGTATCAGCCACGAACAACGATAAAGTCACAAGTACTAGCCGACTTCGTCGCCTATTTCAGTGCAAAAATAATGCTTGAAGACGAAAGGGAAGCCGTCCAAACTTCCCTCCAAACACAAGATCTCTTGGTCCTATACACCGATGGCGTATCCAATGCATCGGGGTCCGGACTGGGACTCGTAATCGAAGTCCCAACAGGCAAAGTGATCCGCCAGTCCATAAGGTGCCCAAATATGACTAATAATGAGGTTGAGTATGAGGCCGTAATTGCAAGTTTAAGACTAGCTCTCAAATATGGATCAAAACGGTTGAAACTAAGCTGCGATTCTCAGCTCGTTGTCAACCAAGTCACATGGACTTTCCAAATCAAGGAACATAGATTGTAAAAATACCAGACCGAAATTTACGAGCTACTGCCTGAGTTCGACGAATGTCAGCTCGATCAAATCCCCACGAGCACAAAATGCCGAGGCAGATGGCCTTGCTAAACTAGCCGCAGCCACCAAAAGCATCACAACCAGAGACTTAAACATGGTCCATATCCTCAATTCATCACTAGACCAAGTCGAGGTAAGAACCATAAACTTAACTTGGGACTGGCGCAATCGTATTATCGCATATTTGCAGGACGACACACTCCCTGGCGACCAAAAAGAGGCCAAGAAACTAAGAATGCAAGCTGCCAAGTACAACATCCTCCGTAGCGACCTATAGAAGAGGACATACGGCGGCCCTCTAGCAAAGTGCTTGGGCCCGAACAAAACTCATCGCGTCCTTGAAGAAGTCCATGAAGGCCATTGCGGAGCTCACTCCGGTAATCGAGCACTGGTCAGGTGCCTCATACGGGCAAGATATTACTAGCCCACTATGACAAAAGATGCCATAGATTTCGCAAGGAGATGCGAGCAGTGCCAAAAGTATACCCCAATTCATCAAGCATGCGAACATCTCCAGTCAGTCACGTCCCCTTGGTCGCTCATCAAATTGGGAACAGACATCGTAGGCCCCCTACCAACAGGCCGAGGTAATGTACGATTCCTTTTGATTTTAGCTGACTATTTCTCTAAGTGGGTGGAAGCAGAAGCATTCGCACAAATACGGGAACATGAAGTAATCACCTGTATATGGAGAAATATCATCTGCCGATTCGGCCTTCCCGAAGAAATTTGCTGTGACAACGGACCCCAGTTTACAGGAAAGAAAATTGCCGAATTCTTCGACAAATGGCACATCAAGAGGATACTCTCGACCCCGTATCACCCTGCTGGTAACGGACAAGTAGAGTCCTCAAACAAGTCAATACTAAACATCATGAAGAAGAAGCTCGAAGATGCCAAGGGACTGTGGCCGAAAATACTACTAGAAGTATTGTGGGCCTACTGAAAAACTCTAAAAACAAGCACAGGAGAGACGCCCTAGTCTTTGGTGTATGGGACCGAGGCAGTAATAACAGTCGAGGTAGGAGAAACCAGCCTAAGGTACTCCCATGAGAGCGGCACGAGAAATGATGAGATTCGAAAGCAGGATCTCGACGAAGTCAACGAATGGAGAGATATGGCCTACATAAGAATGATTGCCAAAAACAACAAGCATAACGCTATTACAACAAGAGAGCAAAGGTCAGGCTGCTCAAAGTTGGGGACTACGTACTGAAAGCTAAAACTCAAGCAAGCAAAGATCCCAGGGAAGGCAAGCTGGGAACAAATTGGGATGGTCCATATAAAATCATAGACGAAGCAAACAAGGGTACGTTCCAATTAGAGACAATGGAAGGGAAGCTACTACCAAAAAATTGAAATATCAGCCACCTCAAATACTTCAACTTATGAGAGAAAAACCGTCCTCCAAGCCGTACTCTTTTTTCCCTCACTCGAGTTTTGTCCCATTTGGGTTTTTTCAAGGAGGTTTTTAACAAGGCGACGAAGGGAACATTTCAAATCGAAATACGTGAAGGTAGGGCCGTGGTTACTATTTCATTGCTCGACCTCTTAATATTCTCCGGGTCGACCAATGAAGGACTAGATAGACTGGAACTGGGACTAGAACACCAGCCAACACCCAAGAAATTTATAAATTTCTCCAAGTATGTAGCAAAAACAACAATGTCAAGTCAATAAATTTTACGCTTATCAGCACATCTTTCTCACATTTAGGTTATGTTCGACCCTACTTGAACAAACACCTACCGGCCCTCGGCCACAATTTAATGAAAGGTTATGTTTGACCCTGCTCGAACAAATACCTATCGGCCATCGGCTGCAATTTAATGAAAGGTTATGTTCGACCCTGCTCGAATAAACACCTATCGACCCTCGGTCGTAATTTAATGAAAGGTTATGTTCGACCCTGCTCGAACAAACACCTACCGGCCTTTGGCCGCAATTTAATGAAAGGTCATGTTCGACCCCCCTCGAACAAATACCTACCGGTCCTTAGCCGCAATCTAATAAAAGATTATGCTCGACCTCGCTTGAGCAAACTCCTATCGGCCCTCGACCACACTCCAACAAAGAAACAAAATATACACAAGTATAGAAAATAAACCGCAGGAAAAGAAGAAGATGCAAGGAAACACTCCAACATTTCATATACTTAGAAAAGTTGTTTACAATTGGCTCGTGAAGACGCCAGCAGAAACATACAAAAAAAATCAAAAGAACTACTGGCCACCACCATCACGGCTTTCAACATCCCCGCCTACTTGGTCCTCAACAGCATCGCCTCCTTGGCCATCAGCACCCTCGCCATCACCACCTTCGCCCTCAGGATATGCAACATCATACCAGGCATTCTCCTCAAGCCGGTCCACACCCTCGTCCCCCTCGTCATCACCGGCCTCAGGCGTGGAGGGATCATACCCACAAGCGACTCAAGCTTCACGATCCTTAACACGAACTTCTTCGAGGGCGACCACAGAAATGGATCCCACCTTATGCAAATCTCAAAACACATCCAACTGAGCCTCGACGTGAATCCACTCCTCATATAAGTCCCGAGGAACATTGGGAAAATTCGAAGTACGAGAAGAAGATGGTTGTGCAAGTAATTGGGCCTTCTCAGCTTCCAAAGCGGCCACCCGATCATAGAGGATGGAGTTATCCTTCTCCAGCTCTCCGATCCTCTCCTTTAGTCGATCTTCTTTAACTTTTGTCATGGACTGGGCAATCTCCCGCTTGGCCCATAGTTTCCTATTCGCCAACTCTAGCATCTCCTATTTCCTCCAATCCTCCAAACGGGAAGATTCCACCTTCTCAAGCTCACTCTACTTCTCGGCGACTTCACCATTAAGGACCTTCAGTTGAAGCCAACATTCTTCCAATTGCCCACGCAGCTTGAACACTTGTGCTTAAAGGTCACTGCATTGGGCCTCCACGCCCCTACTGACCTCAAGCTTCTCTTCCCTACTCCTTAACGTCCCCTCAAGGTCGCTACACTTCTCGATGACTTTCACCAATTCATTGTCCTTTTCCTTCAACTTATCACGAAGGGCCTGCATATTGTTGCCCTCACAAAATCGCCTGTGAAACTCTCGGTACTTGCCGCGATACTCGAAGTACTTATTTTTCAACCTCACAAATATTTCTCTACGTTGCTCCTCCCTTCAGGCGCTCTCAATCTCCAAAATCACCGTCTGCAATCACAAAAAGAAAAAGAAGTAAGTCAAAAACAAAAACGCCCTTGCCAACAAAGACAAAAAAGAGGAGAAGGACAAAACACCAAGCACTCACCCTAAGAGCAAGACCGGCAGTGCTCCTCGACAAAGTGTTGTCGTCCAATTCTTTGAGGATCTTACCCTCTATTTCGGAGCAAAGAGGGTCGAGGGCAGGAACTATGTTCTCTGGTTTCTTCAGCAAGTCACGATCCATAGGGATTGCAATAGTCCTCATAGACCCCTCCAACCTTATTTCAAGTTGGGTAAACCCTTCCTCCATCATCTTCAAATCGTCTGCATCAACGTCAGAACCCGACTCATCACCTTTCCTCGGCAACGCCTTTACCTCTCTCGTTGGCCGGCAAGGAAGTATCAGCAGCTGATTGGGAAGTCGATACCTCCTCTCGCCTCGAAGTATCGAGAACGTCAACGACAGATCCTTCCGCCTCCGCCACCATAGAAGGGAGAGGTATATCCACGTCGGCTTTCGCCAACCTCGAAATCTCGGACACTGGCTCGATATCATCTCCAATGACAATGGTTGCCATCTCGCGCAGTGAAAAATCACCCGCTATTAAGTCAACAACCCGGGCAACCCCGTCGCCGCCATCTACAGATCTCCTCTTATGAGGCATCAAATCCCCCTCGCCTGGCATAAGTTCATCATCTTCATCTATAAGATAGTATAACGGAGATGTAGAGGTCTCCGTGGCCGAAGCCCCCACGACCGAGGAAGGAGAAGAACTGGACGCCACAACAGGAGGGATTTGGGCACGAGCAAAAACATCCGCAGTCGAGGATGGAGCGAAAGCTGAGGGTGCATCAGCCTTTCTTTTTCAGAACAAGGGGGCAGGAGCTCTCGACCTCCCGAAGATCCCCTGGCCGAAGCTAGGAAAAACATAGGGAAATGGGAAGATCAGCAAAGTAAATGAAACGGAAAGGAAATAAGACTCTGATAATAAAAGGGACTTACCAGCCGAATGGAAAGCAGGCCCAAACCTCTTGAAGAAGCCCGGCCACTCATGGATCCCCATGATGTGAGGGAGGAGCCGACCAACCCCAAAAATGTCTTCGACTGAAGGAGGAGGCAAGATCTTGGCTGCACAATAAAAACACTAGAAGTCAAAGCCCAAAACCAAGCAAGGGAGAAAAGGTCAGACACTTACAAACAAGGAAACTAGGTACTTACAAGTACAATTCCAAACCTCAGGAAAACTGTCGATGCTGGCCACCATGCCCTCGATTCTGACGTAGAAGTAGTTTAACCAAAATTGGCGATTAGATTTGTTGTCCATCTTCACCACCAAGCACTTGCCTCCTCGGTGATGAAGGTTCAACGTCGTCTCCCTATAAAAGCTAGGGGCAAACATGTGTATTGAATGCCAAAGTGTGAGTTCGACCTCGGCTAGCTCGGCAAATTTGGTGAGCATCCTTATGAGTTAGTAAATATATAGCGCGAGCTGGGCTAGGCAAATGCCATAATAACGGCAAAATTCCTCCGCTAACAGAAGGAGAGAGAGAGTATGGCCGACTTGGAAGGGGGCAGGTGTAGAAAGCGCATCATCCAGGGTGATGGACTTTCACCGTATCCCACCCAGCCGGGATTAATTCAAGGTGACTGGGAATGCTGAACTTAGCCCTAATCTTTCCCAATTCCTTCTCCGTCATCACCGACCGAAAGGTTCTAGGGTCGGCGTCAGGTAATTTTGAGAAATCAGACCTGGTATTATTGCGAGGAACTATCTCCTCCGCCAAAGGGAAGCCTCCATCCTCAACGGCGGCAGGAGCATTCCCCTCGTGAGGGGGAAACACCATCGCTAAAGGGACCGCATCACTTCCCTCGCTAAATTCGGAAGGTATGTTAGACATGTTTTAACAGAAGAAAGAGAAGTATAAGACAATGAAGAACTGAAAACGATGGAAACTACTAGAACAGAGAGGAGAAGTGTCAAGCCAAAGAAAAGAAAGAAAGGGATACGGGGTTTCGAAGTAGAAAGCTTGAAACTTCAAAATCACATCCTAACATATCTATTTATAAGAACCTGAGCACCAGAACCGAAAACGATTCATCATTACTGGTACCGTAACCGAAGTGGCAGGTTCAATCAAGGGACACACTAAACGAAGCAACACGTCGGGAATATACGTCATAATGACGCATGACGTCATGACATCACCCTAATTCATGTATAGCCCAACTCTAACAAGTCGATCGGGAAAATCGAGGCGTTTTGAAATAAGCGGTCCACGTAGGGCCACTTTGTTAGTTTACTATGACCACAACGACCTGCACGGCTCGCCCGAGAATCCCGACCACAACGACCAAAATCCGCTCATCAACCCCGCCTGAAGCCGGCCTTAATAAGTTGAGGAACTCACTGTATGGGTCAAAATCTGCCTTTAGAATATTTAAGCCAAGATAATACGAAGGGAAGAGTTCCCAAGTCGTCGTTTGTCGAGAAGGTCCAAGGGGCAGCGAAATCTGTGGTCGGAGAGTCGACAACCGTTATCAACAAGGGCCGTAGTTGAGGTGTCAACAAGGGACAAGGTCGAGGTCGAGTATCGTCGATAGAGTTTTAACGGCTAGTTTTCAAGATAGGATATTAAAGAGAATATTCTAGTGATTCTCTGCACTTGTGCTATTAAGGTTTCTTAGGAACATGTCCCATATAAATAGAAAAAAGAGATAATGATAGGGACATGTGATATTCATTTGTCAAGAACACACTTTGACTAAAAGATTTGTCTCTTTCGCTTGCTAAGATACAAACACCACCTTTTCACTGAGATTCTTATCCATACTTTTCCATCAGATCCCAGAATAACTGGAATATTCAAGGATTTGTCTATCATTTATCATTGTCAGAAGGAACATCCACACATTCCATCCTTTATTGGGTGAATCATTCCTCCTATTTACTTAAATGTCATTTATTGTTGTTCATTACTATTGAATGATATATTATTGTTCCTCATTTTCTAGAATATTTATTACATATTATTGTCACTGTACAACCAGATCCACACGACATTTATTGCTTTTCTAACAAGCCCATCTAAGGATATTGTTGTTAGCTAAGATTAACCCCTTTTCACATAGATTTAATTATTTGAACCAAGATCTATATTTTTTGATCAAACAAGCATAAGGGGAAAACTTAAATTCATGACTCTGTATCAAATCGAAGGTCAATAAGTGATCAAGTCATCAAGAAAGCTCAATGACTAGGTTGGTGGCCACCATTGCACTTCGAATAGTACTTGCCTGAGGTTGGCCTAAATGAATTAGCCTATGTTATCATTTGTGGAAGAGGGGCCTGCTTTCGTGTGGCTCCTACCCTACTATTAAACAAAGTTTTTAATATTTGGGCTTGATCTTCTTTTAATAGCTAAAACAAGAAGTAATTTTTTGCTATAACTGCCAAATTAAGTATTAGCTTGTTTGACCTTTTTTTTTGGCCAAAAGTGTTGTTCTTATGTCAAAAGTATTTTTTTTGAAAATTAAGGTGTTTGGCCAAGTTTTTAGACGGAAATAAAGTGCTTTTGAGCAAAAACAGAAGTAGTAAAAGTAACTTTTCCTAAAAGCACTTTTAAAAAAAATACACCTAGAAGCGCTTTTTAAAAGCTTGGCCAACATTAATTGATGCTCAAAAGTGCTTTTTAAATTAATTAGCCAAATACAAATTACTTCCGAGTCAAAGTTTTTTTTTTTGAAACACTTTTAAATGCTACTCCCTGCGTTCACTTTTACTTGTCTACTTTGTACTTTTTACGCCCCTTAAGAAATAATAATTGTGGTATGTATTTTACCATTTAACCCATAATAATGATAGTATTTCAAAGTCTTGGGAAGTAATTTTGGAAATGAGTAATTAATGATAAAGGTAAAATAAGAAAAAAAAATTATCTTTCTCTTAATATACTAAAATAAATAAATAAAAGTAAAAATATATTTTTAGTATATTGAACAGCTAAAAGTGGACGGAGGATTAATTAAATTTAGAAGCACGGCCAAATAGACTAGCAACGTCTCTTGGGATGTGAAATAATCCTTAATTTAGTAATTTCTATATATTAGAAGAGCATGGTTTCGACATGGCTGCTTATCTGTCTTTTAAGTTTTGTTTAAGGGCATTTTGGACCATTATTCAATCTAATAAAACGTGTCCTTTAGATAAAAGGCTGGACGGCCACCGGATCAGTTCTCGCACACAATTCACTTTATAACTAAACACGTGTTTGTAAAAATGTGTAATTTGAGAATGACACTAAGCAGTCAGAACAAACAGATTGCTGCAATTGTTTCCTACTTTCTTCTGCTCACCGCTCTCTGTTCTTGGCCACAAACCCAAATTTATCCTCTTGAATCACTTTCTTTATTTAAGAGTTAGGCTTCAAGGCTCAAAGCTTCTGCTTGCTACCAACTGGTTTTAGTTTCAAGTCTCAAAGTGTAGGTTTTAAGGCTTAATTAAAGCTTCTGCTTGCTACCAAGTCTTGCGATAGGTATGTCTATAATTCGCTTTACCTGAAACTTTATATTACATATTCTATAGCCAATTATTATCTATTTCGATGTAATTTAAGGACATTCGAATTCTGATTTGGCTTTTTGATTTATCGTAATAGGGTTAAAAGTTCCGGTTCCCTCAGCTGATAGTTATTTCCTTATTTGCGATTCCTGCGTCTTTAGTGATAATGTGCCCTGTCAGGCAACAATACTTTGATTCCTTATTCTGGGATTTCATGGCAAGATTGACCCTTCAAATTTCAGCATGTGTTTTGCTTTCCAGTTTATCCAAAAATAAATATTTCTACCCAAAACTCCTTATTTCAAGTTAATTTCATATACATTGAGAAAAACTGAATTTACTGAAGGCTGTTGTAGAATTTCCTGAGCCTTTCCCTCTTTTGTTAACCCCTTTTGCTCATCCACGTACTCTTTAACCATTTTGTGTCAATTTCATGGCAGCTAAGACAGTTAAACTGCAAAATCCTGATGTTGCAAATGCTGGCGACTATCAATGTGTAATATCAAGGGAGGGATCGAGTGATGTTCTTCTTTTTTATAATTATATCTTTTATGCGGTTGTAGAATATTTCTTTCTTCTCGCAAGAAGGGCATGTGAATGGAAGTTTAGATATTTCCAAAGTTACATGTATTGTTCGTATTTGTTTGTGGACCTTTCATAATGTTTTTAAAAAGCTAGCCATCATGAAATGCAATTTGGAACTTCACTATCGGAAGAGAAGTTGTTATTAGGATAAAAAATTAAGCGATAACTACGCACACTATAACTAACTATTAGTTAATAAAAGATAGTGGAGGTATGTCATACTCATACATGTGTGTTGTGGNTGGGGGGGATGCCAAGCCTCATTCCCCCTTAATTTTAAGTATTTTAGATAAGCTGAAATAACTGCCTGAAGCTCATTCTTTTGTATCGTTTATAATCTCCCCTTAAAGCTCATAGCAACTTTGTTACGGAAGTCTTTCTATACTGGGGACTAAGTTTTATTGTTACTCAACTACTGTATCCTCCTTCTATGTTGCCCATTTCCTTTAAAGAACCATAATCTTGACACGTGAAATTGATAAGCCACTAACGAAAGAAACAACAAACGCAATTTTAAGTTATTGACGCAACAAACGCACTTTCCATAGTAGTTGTGTTATGTGTTATTTTGATTATGTTTTTATCACTGTAAAAGCAACACATCTCTCTTACACAAACGCTCCGATTAAAAGGTAATTTATTCTGTCTCACTTTAATTACTATATTGTTAAGTATAATATCGGTTGCTTACTTCAGTTATTCTAGCATGAGGTATATGCCATTAAGGTAAACTCAGACACATTGTATGCCTAATAAATAATGCTGATCATGCAATTTAGTTGAATTTCAACTTTTATTTTGGTATTTCTCAGGTGCCCCATGCTTTAAATATATCATAAAATTTAGAAAAGTTGCAGAGTTCTTATATAGGGATCAGATATGATGAAGCATCAGAAGAGAAACATGCTAACAAAATTGCTAGGCGACAATAATTATACAAACTTATGCAGCCTCACAAAAAGGAAGTAGTTTAGCACGATGGCGAGCAAGAGAGCTGAATTGAACAGACATTGTCTTTCCGGCAATTAGGTTATTATCGATTAAGCTAATGCATCATCTTTTGAAACTACTATTATATCTACGAAGCAGGTTTCTCTTGTTATAAGAGGCTCATTGTTTCTATCTAGAAGATATCAGAGGACTAAATTGTAGAACCTTGATGTTCAAATGATGGCATCTGATGTCTAATATCAAGGAAGCGGCCAGATAGTGTGCTTTCTTTTGATAATTGTGTCTTTTCTGATCTGGTGGAATGATTCTTCTACTTGGCAATGAATTTTTTATCTAAAAATATTTTTGCACTAGGGGTCCAACATGGTATTCATTGAACTTGATAGATCATAGATTTGTGGTTGCGCGAGTGTGAATCTTAAAAGCTGACTGTTTTTTCGCAGGCAGATCATGTGATTAGAAATGTAGACATTGCGAGAGCTATAGGTATTTTTCGCATTTGTTTGTTGTCCTTCAATAATCTGTTTATTTTGAAAAGCTAGCTGTCATGTTATCAAGATGAAAAAATAAATTATAACAAGTAATACTGAACCACCTATGACTTAATGAGTGTAATAAAAGTTGATATGTAACTCTTAAAACTTTTAAGAAATAGAAATATTTTGGTTAACTAGGAATAGACAACAGGGAAGGGAAGTGTATAGATAAAATGTGAAAATATGAATATGAATTTTTTTAGCATCTAAATATGCATCTTTAAGATGTTACAATCTTAAACCTCCAAAATGAGGCCTTAAAATCTGTTTCTACTGATTCTTGTAAATTTTCTACTTTAATGTCACATTTAAATGTTACATTGGTTTATGCAGAAACCTTAACATCGCACAACGGAGAATATTTAAAGACCGTAGAGCATGTATATTGCTTCATGTTGCATGATTCAGATTACTTTCACTCATATGGTGTCTTGGCAAAGGATTTGAGAAGTTGATTCTGGAACTGGAAAATCCATAGTTGATAGAATTGAAACAAAATAAGTCAGTTTGGTAAAATCTCATGTATGCTCATTAAAATCCATAATGCGCCTCGTCATTTTCTTTCTTCTATGAGTTCAGAAGAATTTGTTCTCTCCTACATTCTGTTTTTTATCCCTCTGAACTCTGGTCTAAATTCTTGAAAATGTGATCCTTCAAGAACTTACCTGATGAAAACAACAATTTCTACCTTGAATTTGTTTGTGCAGTGTGTTGCTTCGCTTGTGTTGCTTTGCTTGGAAGCTGACGACGTAATACTTAGAGTCTTGTGTTTGCTTCGAGCATATAAAGAATGAATTTGTTTTCTCTTCTTTCACCTTTTTCCCGGTATTCTTGTACATAAAAAGATGGGCAAGTATACAGACTAAGAAAGCAAATTCATATCAAAAAGCCAAAATACAGCTGGATGTATTACCTTTGGTCCGTAAGGAACTTTTATTTTTTCCGTGAAAAAATGAAAAAGAAAGATCAACCATGATAGAGTTTTATGCCTGTGTGTTGTTGCACAATTCCTATGCAGCTATGTTTAGAAAGGTATGTTCATTACGATAAGCTTTATTTAGTTCTCTTCTATTCATTTTCTCTACTATGTTCGTTTTGCAAGAATGAGATAGGCTAGACTAACAAATAATCCCTACAGGTACTAATATTTCGTCAGAGGCAGGCAAGGAAGGAGCCTATGCACAACTTGGCGGCTGCCCTATATTCTTTTTAGGAGATGGAGTGGCTGCGCTACATTTTATCGATTTGCAAATAGTATATATGTGATCAGATTTACTTCCATGGATGAGAAGAATGTGCCGTTTAGCAACCACACAATATCCAAGAATAAATAGTTTTTTACCTGTATGTAAGTAAATAATATTCATCCGCTTTATAAAATGTACTATTTTCCGATTTGTTCGTTACTCGTGAAATTTATGCCAAAACAAATGCTAATCAAAAATAAATGTTTCAGCTTTTACGTTATTGGGCTTGTGCTAGCACTTAGCTCCGTATGATGTATTATAGTGGGGCTTCTTTGGCGACCGTGAAATCACCTGATGAATTGCGTAAATCGTCAGTTTTGATTTTCAGGTTATTCGGAATCAATGTGGAAGAATGAATTTTATCATTGAAGCTTTAAGTCGGAAGAGTTGATCAAGTTTGACTATTTTGTATTTGACATCAGATTGGGGTTTTGACGGTTCCGTGAGGTCAGGATGGTGATTTTGGAGTCGGGCGTATGCCTGGATTTGCATTTGGATCTTCCTAGAAGGATTCGACATTAATTGGTGGAACTTGAAAATTTGAAGGTTTGGAAAGTTCATAAGTTTGACGGAAGGTTTGGAAAGTTCATAAGTTTGACGGGGAGTTGACTCTTTGGATATCGGATTCGGATTGTGGTTTCGGGAATTTGAATAACTTCGTTATGTCATTTGGGACTTGTGTGTAAAATTTGGGTTCATTCCGGGTTGATTTGATATGTTTCGGCGCGAGTTTTTGAAGTTGAAATTCATTCTAGTTCGAATTGAGGTGCGATTCGTTGTTTCGATGTTGTTATGTGTGATTTGAGGCCTCGAATAGGTCCGTATTATGTTATGGGACTTGTTGGTATATTCGGACGGGGTCTCGAGTGGTTCGAACGAGGTTCGGACCATTTCGTCGCATGTGGCATTTGGCTAAGGCTGCTGGTTCTGGTGCTTCCACAGCTGCGGAAGAATGGATGCAGATGCGAGTTCGCAGATGCGGAATCGCAGAAGTGAGGGAGAGCTTGGTAAGGAAAACTGCAGAAGCGGAGTTTGGTAACGCACCTGCGTGCGGCAGATGCGAGGTTTAAGCCACAGAAGCGGCATGAGGCACAGAAGCATAAGTGGTGGTTGCATCTGTGTGTTCGCAGAAGCGAGGAAACCTCCGCAGGTGCGATAGGATAGTCTTCAGTGGTTGCTCGCAGATACGGAGAAGAGCAACCGCAGAAGCAGGTGGACGATCGCAGAAGCAATGGCAGCTAAGTTTGGACTTGTTCGCAAAAGCGGAGGCTGGGTCGCATGTGCAAGTCCGCAGAAGCGAAAATTGGTTCGCAAATGCGAATTTGCTGGGCAGATTCTATATATTTCGAGGTTTTGGTTCTTTTTCTCATATTTTGAGATTGGGAGCTCGGATTGAGACGATTTTTGAAATAATTTTCACCATGTGACTTTGGGTAAGTATTTTTGACTCACTTGTGATTATATTTCGGGAATTTTTTTTCGTTTTTGGTAATTGGATTATAGATTTTAAAGAGAAATTGGGGGTTTTGACTAAAGTTTTATTGAGTGAATTTTTGGATTTTGAACACCGATTCGAAGTCGGATTTAAGTGAAACTAGTATGGTTGGAATCGTAATTGAACGGGTTGTCGGATTTTGTGAGTTTTAACGGGTTTTGAGGTGCGGGTTCGGGTTGGGCTTTTGGGGTCGACTTTGAGCTTTTGATTAAAGATTCGATCTTTATCATTTGGAATTGTTTCCTTATGCATTAATTAATATACTTGAGTTGCTTTTGGCTAGTTACGGGCCGTTCGGAGGTCGTTTCACGCGAGATGGCATTTTTGGAGCATTGCTTGGCTTGCTCGGAGTTTGAATTGGTTTGTTCGAGGTAAGTAACACTTCTAAGCTTGGTGCTGAGGGTATGAAAACTCAAATTACGTGTTATTTGATTTATGTTGAGGTGATGCGCATGCTAGGTGACGGGCGTGTGCGCCGTGTAAATTATAATTTAGTCGATTACATGAAAATGTGTAGCTATCTTATCTGAGCATTTCCACTATACCCTATGTGGTAGAGCACCTAAATTGTAATTGATGTTAGAAATCATGTCTAGGCTATATGCTTATCCTGTTGGGACCCACTGAGGTCATTTCTGCTATTTGAGTTATTTGCTTACATTGCAATTACATACTTAGTCATACACATTCATTTGCATATCATATCTTAGTCTCTGATATCATTTATTGATACATAACATCATCATTTTCGGACTGATTTTCATGACATTGTGAGCCCGAGAGACTGGAGAGATTGATGACTAAGTGAGGCCGAGAGCTTGATTGTGAGACTATTGATACTATAGCACGTGAGTTGTCCGTGCGGATCCAGATATTGATACTATGACACGTGAGTTGCTGTGCGGATTCATTCTATGATTGGCTCATTATAGCGCTTGGGCTGAAGAAGCCACTCCGGAATCTGTACACACCTATAGTGAGCGCAGGTACCTACTGAGTGCCGAGTGTCGAGTGTAGAGTGCTGAGTGATTGGGAGGACTGAGTGACTGGGAGGACTGAGTGAATTTGATACTCTGAGAGTATGCATATAGTTTTATCAATTGAGTTGTATCATATTGACATCTACACTTGACATACAGGCATAGGGATGCATTTTCCTCATAATGTACGATATTGCATCATTCATGACTTCCCATACTCATTGATATGTAAGCATAGAGATGTATTTTTCTCATGCCATCTGAAAAATGAAACATCTCAAGTATTGTTGAAAAGTTTTGGGAAAAAGATTATAGTTTTACAAAATGTACTCATATTTTGGTGATTTCGATAAAAGATTTGGGTTTTCACTAATATACTTGGAAAGCAGGCTTATTTTTTCTGGAACTGTGAACGAGCTGAGCGTTTTATCTCCGAGCTACTTCTTTTATTACTTCCATTATGTTGTTATGAACTGTTGTTGGCTATTGGTGTTGGATCCAGACCTGCGTTCCAGCTCGTCATTACTTTCAGCCTAAGGTTAGGTTTGTTACTTATTGAATACATGTGGTTGGTGTTACTCATACAACACTTCTACACCTTACGTGCAGATATTGGATGTTGATGTTGCTGTGATCGACGGGAGCGGGACTTGAAGACGTACCTGCGTTCCGGTTGTAGTTGCCTCTTGTTCCTGGTAGCCTTAAATTTATAAAAATATGTTTATGTACATTTCGAACAGATGATGTATTTATTTCATACCAACTTTGTAAATTCTAATCTTAGAAGCTCATGATTTATGCTATCAGTCCTCGGGAAATTCTTGTACAAAAGCAGTTCTATTATCATTTTTTTCTTAATAAATTTTATTTAAATTAGATAGTTGTTAATGGGCTTATCTGACGAGTTGAGTTAGATGCCATCATGATTAGGTGGATTTTGAGTCGTGACAATCTAGTATTATGGTAAAAGGTTTTTTCTTTGTTAAGTTTCCAAGAGGCAAAGACCACATGCATTTAAAAAGGTTAATGGTTTCCAACTTATAAGAGTGTGAAATAATCCTTAATTTACTAATAATCAAAAGGTTTTCTTGGTTAAAATTCTCAAGACAACACGCATTTACAAATTCAATCAACAATTGCAGCTGAACTCGTTGCCCATGTAATGCAAGTTTTGTTTAACTTTCTTTACGAATTCATAAATTCATAAATATATTCATCGAGATGATTGATGAGCTTAATAAAAATGTTACGAACGATGAAGGAATATTAATTTTCTCAGAAAAGACATACTTATTAGCTACTTTGTTAAAGTAATGAACCATTAAAAGAAGAGTACAACATGACCTCAATCCACAAAGTTCAACACGATTAATCAATCCCAACATGTGTGGTAGGTGCATTTAGTATTCAGTGATTTTCAACTCCCATCTATTATTGAAATTTAAGAATTAAAATCTTGCTACATTTAAGACAGTGCATGTTTATTTTCTCCTCTTTTGTCATTTCTTGGCTTATTAATAAATATCTCCAGTAATCTTATCCAAAATCGGATGCGTATGGCACAAACCAATGCAAACGAACGACTAGATTAATAACTGAATTCTTAGTACTCTATCATTCTAGAAAACAAATGCCACTGCCGGATAAATAGAAAGAAAAGATGAGAACATTAATTATCACAATTAAATATATGAAATTGCAAAATTATTATATC
Source organism: Nicotiana obtusifolia (assembly GCA_002018475.1). Taxonomy (NCBI): domain Eukaryota; kingdom Viridiplantae; phylum Streptophyta; class Magnoliopsida; order Solanales; family Solanaceae; genus Nicotiana; species Nicotiana obtusifolia. The sequence continues at coordinate 225,825 of MCJB01029352.1, read as the reverse complement.
TAAAACAGTTCAGCGACTCCCACCCGCCTAATTATATTCTTTGTAGGTACTAATTTTGAAAATTAAGTATTATATTTCTCTTTTCTTTTTTATAGGATCAAGTGGATGGGTGCAAAGTTTTTGTACAATTTGGAGGTGGGTTCATGATGGGGAGAGTGTTTTAGTGATGTGCCCTTCTTATTATCAACAAAAGATTGATGTATATTTACAAGTTGTCCCAATAGCTGTCCCATTTTGTATCTAGTCCACCTCCCTCCCTTGTCTCAGTTTGAAGTTGTGTCTACCATTTCAATATAGATTACATACTTTTTATATGCTTTTTTTAAAAAAAGTAATATATTTTTAAAATTAGAAATAATTCAATTTTAAACTCATCATTTTACTCATTTATCCTCAATGAGAAGTTTTTATTACCAAACAATGTCATAGCTCTACAAAGCTTTTACCCCTTAAGTTTTTAAGATCGTAAGTTTCAAAAGTTCTTTTTTTCTTAAACTTCGTGCCTAGTCAAACTATCTCATTTGAATTAAAACGGAATGAGTATTAATTTTGCAATCTCTCCTTGTTCTGTCTTTTTTTTTTTGTTTTTTTAATAATAGAGACATTCGGGTTAGTTTTGCACGTATATACTATTTTTTATTTACGCGGTCACCAAGTAACTCTGTCCACCAATTAAGATTTAGATAGATAAAAAAAAAAAATGCTAACGTTTTTTGTCCATACTTGAACTTGAACTCTTAATCTCCCATAGTTTTAACCTCCTTTATTGAAAAATAGTCACTCCTTGTTCATCTTTTCAATGGTCAGTTTTGAACAAGAGTACTCGAAAAACTTGTGACGCATCATTATTAGGCTGCACTATTATATTTGTTTGCATATTAAATCCATCTGGTATGCAAACATTAATGAGTCATATGGAGCTCTAATTAAAGACTACTGAACTCTTCTGAAGCTCATATAACTAGCCCCACCTCACTTTTCTGCCTTCTTGTTTCTCTGTGTCGCTTGATGTGAGCTTCAAGTTGTTATTTCCCTCTGTCCTTCAGATTGCTTCAGTGACGAAGCCACATATATTCAAGGGGTGTCAATCGATATTACGCTTGAAAATTATACTGTATAGTTCGATAATCTTTTTTTATGCATGTATCCTACGTATTGACTTCCTTTGGATTTCTTCGTAGGTTTAGTTATTCATATTTGACCTCATAGGTTTACTTATATATATTTTAACCACTTAGTAAAAATCCTGGCTTCCCACTAATTTGCTGCTCAATATATGAATTAGCGTATGGTAATATATACCATGGTTCTTGAGGGTTTTCTGGGGAAATATTTCTCAGCAGTAGACTAAAAGTAAACGTACTACAATGCGTAATCAGAGATCCAAAGAAAAAGGTAATAGGGTCCCATGAATGTGGTTATAATTAAATATACCAATAAAGATAAACATGCCAACATCCTATCTGTTTGAATCTAACTGGCAATCTCACTTTGGTTGCCTTATGACTTGGGGAAGAAACTCTGTATACTCACCTAACCTAAAACATGTGTCTGCAACATCTTATCAACCTTTTGATTCCTCTGTATGCCTGTCCAACATATCATCTTTTTTTTCTTTTTGACGATACTGTTGTCCGTCTCAGCTCGCAAGCATCTTAACTATTTTATAGAATATTTGTTATATTTTATCAATATAGATGGATAATTCTATCTATCAAGACTTTGGCATATTAGGAGAAATCATTTTGTATTTATATCCACTGGAAATTGAACATGAGGCCTTATAATACTCCATTCCTTCCATTGACCACCAGGCCACATCCGATGTTGATGATCTAAAATATCAATCATTTGTTTTCTTGGAAAATTTTTGTAGGCTAATTGGACAAAGATATTATAGTAGTCCACAAAGAAATAATGAACAACAAGATCATTGTCAGGAGACTCTAAACTCTCTTGTCAAAGCCTAAATTATTCTTGCCAGAATGAATCTTGATTAGCCGGGCAGTTAACTTGAAATATAGACATATAAACAGAAAGATTGAAACAGTGAAAAGTACAAACAACAGTCTTCCAAATCTAGAAGTACAATGTAAGACTTAGTCATAGTTTGTCTTCCCCTTTTGCAACCTTTTATCTGCAAATCCACTTTGAAAAAACTCAAAAGTAAAAGTCAAATCTCTGTCTACACATCTATATTGATAAACCCAAGAACAGAAAGGTTAAATCTTCATAAGAGTAATAAGAGAAACAATCTGTTCATATTTCTTATTACTCAGACCCACAAAGTAACAATATACAATGTCAAATCTGAATTTCCTCAAGTTATTGCCCTTCTATCAAGATCAAAAGTTATTTCCTTTCGTGAGGGATGAAGTTTAAAGTGAGAGAAATTCACATGAATGTTAAAGAAAAAATTAAACCCCAAATTTGGGGTTCCAGTAAAAAAACAGAAAAAGGTAAAAAAGAAAGAAGTGAAAATTAAACCTTTAATTTATGTGGTCTTAGAGGCATAAATCAACAATGAAAACTCAACTTTATCTTGATCTTTGTGCAACAATTTGTCTTTATCATCCAACCACAATCTGCTATCCATTCCACTTCTTGTCCTAAACATAAAAAGTGCACAACCAGATGTTGGATTAAAGAACCAATCATGAACATCCCACATTAGATCAACCAACAATCCATCCACAAAAATACTCTGATTTCCCCTGAAATTCCATTGCAGCCTTTTTACTCTAATCACCATCTTTTTATCAATATAAACTGATAAAACAGGATGCTTTAGACCTTCATTTTCGCCGCTACAACGAATTAATATGTCATGACTTGTACCATTGTCACAAAATTGAGCCTTTGTTGAATAAAGGGTATTGCCTGAAAAGTATTCTTTTCTTGAAACCAATGAGAATTTGGCCATTGGAGTTCCATTTTTTAACTTTCTTAGTGAAGCTTCTTCAGCCATGTCACCAAGAATAAGACCAAGTTGTGAATCAACTTTGACTAGTAAATAATAGCCATCAATTGGTTCAGGACCTGATAAATACCTAGCTGCACATAAATCCCAGAAAATTTCAACCTTTAAATGATCCAAATCCAGTGATTTACTTCCCTTTTTCTTCCTAAAAAGACGCAAATTCGTGTTGAGTTTGAAGACATTTGAAGGATCATCACCAAAGTGTACACTTAGGCCTTGTGTTATACTGTTTGTTTTGGACCATGAAACTGTGATCAAGACCTGTTTTTTATTGGAGAGAGTGACTTTATACAAACAAGTGACAGTGTTTTGAATTGAAGGAATCAAAGAAGGAGGGACACAAGCAGAGTTTGAGTAACTAGAACAAGAAGTATGAGAAACTTGTACAGCATATTCATTGAAACAAGAAGCAAAGTCTCTCATTTCTTGAAAAAATGAGAAGGGATCTGAGGAAATGAGGGGTTGCGTGTGCTAAAAAGCTTTTTAGTAGGAAGAAATAAAGGGAGATTTGGAGGGACTTGTTTTGGAATTATTCTAATTGAGAAATTTCAGAGGAAGATGGAACTATAAATCCACTTTCCTGACAGCCCATGTAAGGTATTAAATATGATTCTCTCTCACCTTAAAATTTGCAACTTAGGAGAAGAGGAAAAGGGAAAGAATACAAGCAACTCTTAGACAGAACCTCTCCAAGTCCTATTTCTTTATTCTCTCTTGTCAGTTCATCTGAGATACTAGTACTAAAAAATAACATGAACATTACTGTATAATTTAAGGACAATAAATAATAAAGTCATTAAGATGGGTCAAGAGTAAAAGTGGAAATATAGTAGAAGTTGCATATTACTAGTCTAAACAATTTTTTTATTCCGTTTCTTGTAGTTTTAGGATTCATGATTGACTAATACACAGAAAGCAATTAATTTTCAGTTTCTGAACATTAACAGTGTGCAGTATAAAGACGATAAATGCGTGCCATATAATAAGGTTGTAGACTTCACCCTTTTTGAACTTTGACTTATGGGCGTCGAGACATGAATAAAGTTGGATATCAAAAAAAAAAAGAATAAAAGTTTATAAGAGTATTTGGAGCGTTGGATAGAGAACAAGTGTAAATTTCTTGTACTCATGATTAGAGCTAGTATAAAAGTTTCAACGGTAAGAGTGAAGTAAACTGAAGGAATTCAAAAATCAAGCAATGCAGATGAATTGGAGTTTAAGTAAGGGTAATTTTTAATTTTTATTTCAATTTAGCTTTTGTTGGAAATGAGAGTCCAACTAATAAAACATTATTTCTAACAGTGTAAGCTCAAGTTATGCTAGAGATAGAACTCTCGGTATATTTTGTTCTCTACCGCATAACAAATTAGGGTTGAAGTTGTAACATAGCAGATTCGTCCTACATAACATGAGGATGATCGCCGACAAGTGATTTCAGCTGCGATTCTGCTTCAGCTACAAGGAGATACATGTAAGTTCTTCATAATTAAGCACAATCTATTTAGTATCTATTTCTTTTTTGTATGTGTTTCTTGAGCTTTTATAGTGACAATTTTAAAAAAAAATTTATGATATTAGATCACTCAAAAAATAGTCATAAGTAACTGTTCAAAATAAAATGAACGCAAATTAAAAAAATAAGGCAAGTAAGGTATTAAAATACTCTTAAAAATTCTTAAGAATCCTTTTCATTTTTATTTCTTTATACGGGATTTTTTTACTCCATATTTTAATGGGAAAGGGTTAATCAATTAAAGGATGGGTGTGAGAGATTATGATAGTGAGAGTTGGCCCCTAAAATTAAAACTAGTCTGCTGACCCACCAACTTCTAACCCCAAAAACAGATAGTATGATTAAAAGCTAAAGAAATATGCAGGTAGAGTTATTTTCATCTTCTTTTCCCTTTTTGATCTCGTTATTCATTTACTGTAACTGTTTTTGTTATTTTTATCTTCATCTTTATTGTGATATTGAGCGGAATAAGTAATTCTTTATGTTTGGACGCATAAATTTATAGTGCGGACGTTGCAGGTAGGAGAAGGAACATTAAATTTCTATTGTAACACCCATGAATCTATTAAATTTTTTTATCGAGTGCTTTCACATCACTGTACCCAGTCTCCCATGACCTTTTCCCAACCTAATGAAGAGAAAAATATGAAACAAAAAATTATATATAAAATATTTAAAACATAACAGCAAAAGATTGGAAAAAGAAAATACATTTAATTTCAAGCGTTTACAAATTTAAAACATGCTTAATTACTAAAAGGAAAAGTAAAAGATAAAGAGGCACACTGATCTGTTAAAGCTACATCATTGGTTTATAAAAGAAGCTAAAATTGGTAATTTTTAAACAGCTCACAGTATTGAATAGGAAAAGGATAATTATGAAAAGGCCTAATCATGTTCAAAGAACTGCAGCTGTATAGTTATGATTAGTATATATGTTAAACATATAATCGTCACTCTAATTTTAACTCCTTTTTAATGGTAGAAACTTTTTCTTTCGTGGTTCAATGTTTCAGCCAAATCAGAACTAGAGCAAAATTTAACATTTTCATTCTCACGAAATGCAAACGGGAATACTTCTAGAACGAACGGCTAATTTCACTATAGTTTGACTTCTCCCTCTCAAAAAAGGAAAAGAAGGGAGAAGAAAAAAAGAAACAAACAAAAAAGATGTGAGAAAGAAAGACATCATAAACATTTTCGTCTAGTTGAAATGAATATAAAATGTGAAATCTATTATAAAAGCATATAATTTCATTAAAGGGAAGCCCGATGCATTAAGCTCTTCCTATGCGCGAGGTCCGGGAAAGGTCGGATCACAAGGGTCTATCGTACGCAGTCTTACCCTATATTTCTGCAAGAGGCTATTTTCACGACTCAAACCCATTACCTCCTGATCACATGGCAGTAACTTTATCAGTTATGCCAAGGCTCTCCTTCAAAAGCATATAATTCCATAAGGACATTATAAGTATATTACCTCTGATCCATGTTATTTATCTTTTAAAGTTGTTGCATACCCCTTGGTATATTATTAACAGCCTCAATCATATGAATATTTGTCTAAATTACTCTTTATATTTCCTTAAACATCTCATCCAATTAACACCTCACTAACTTGACTAATAAGAGTAATTGACAAATAAAAAGTATTAAATATTCTTATACATTAAATATTTTCAAACTAATTCAGTTTACTATAACGGCTAATATTAGATCGGAAGAAGTGTCTTTCTGGATATATACAAAAGAGAGGAATTTATTTCAAGCATATATATATATATATATATATATATATATATATATATATATAATGCACCCAAGAATTAGTGAAAAGAAGGGAGAGAAAGGTCAATTCAGGAAGTAAATTTCTGTTATTGAATCACTTGTCATATGGTCCACAATTGTATTGTCTAGTCCTTGGATTTTCCACTAAGAGCATGCTTTTCTGTTAGGTTTTGTTAGGAGAGTTTCAAGAAGATATTCATCCTAGTTTTGGTGAGAAAAAAGAGGACAATTATTTAACTAATTTATGTCTGATTTCCAACAATACAATTTTGTTAGGCAGCCAAACACTTTAAACTTATGCCCCTATCAATAACTCCATGTGTTATAGAAATTAAACTTGTTGAGAGTGTTTTACTTTTATGAAATCCCAAACTTCTTTTGTTAGTGGTCAAAACGCTGCAATATAAGGCTTTCAGCCATCAAACTGCAACTTATGGAATCTTTATTTTAGTGGAATGCTATTAACATGATGGATTCTGATTTGAAACGGAATCAGAATTTAAAATTTATGGTTATTAACTTTTTATCAAACTCATAGTTAGTTTTAGTTATAATTAATTTTCTAATATAAATACCTAATTATTGAATTCCTCCTAATATAATTAATGTTGTAACTCCACCGCTAATTCTGACTTCCAGAATACTTGATATATTAAGACAGACAAAAAAGGTTTTTGTTGTTTCCTATAAGAGCACACCCTTAGTATTTTGTAAGGTAGCAGCCAACTATATGTGTGGCAAGTAGAAACTAGTCTAGAACGTGGAGGCAACAACGGAAAATTAAATATAGAATAATGGGGATCACACTAAAGGAGATTCTTCACTTTTGGTCTTATAGCATATCGAAAGATTCTCTCTGAGCCCAGTGAACTATTATTATGAAATTAGTTTAGTGGCATGCTAAAAACCTCATGCATTTCACGATTGGATTTTACTTGCATACATACATAGAGTTAAAAGACTATATTATCGGTGTAATTTAATAAATAACAAGTTGTCTGTTTTGATATTCAGAACATTATAGTTTCTTTTTTATTATATTATGAATCGATATCTATAATCATCTTTTAAATAATTTGATAGTAGACCATTTTTTTTTTTTACCTAATCATATACAGAAGTTAAACTTCAAATGGTTTTATAGAATGACCTACTTGTGGAGGAGCAAGTGGCTTAATTATTTACAAGAATTTGCTTAATTATATTTATTATAGTTTTAATATTGTCTTGTGAGCAAAGTCATCTTAATAAGATGCAGCGTGTTTTGGGTTAGAATGACAAGAAACAGAAGACTCGCAAGCTGCAAACACAACATTAGACAATTAACAACTAAGGAGAAGAAAATAGCTTATTATAAGTACATTTATTTAGCATTTTTATGTTCTAGTCAATACTGATTTCATTGTCATATTTCGAAAACCGTCTCAACAGGTGTTCTTTCTTTTTCATATACGAGAGCGGTTTTGTCAAGTTGACTTATTAAAAAACAAGTCTTCGTGCATCTACAGAGACACAGTCTTTTATTTCATTATTCCTACCTATCTATTATTTGGATATATATGAATTTGTAATAGATATCTTATTTGAAATTTATTTGTAGCTTCTATATGAAGAAAGGGGTATGGAATTTTCGGATATTAGAAATTTATAACACAAATTAGCAGTTTTTACAATTAATAATCGACAAATGCCTTGATCCAAGGAGATATATACTATTTAATATAATTATTTATGTTTTGCGGAAGGTGAATTAAAGAAACTCAGAGAAAACTAAACGGACATCTCATCTACTGGCAACATGTGCAATTCTACTCTTATGCCATACTTCTTTTGTTCTCCATCTCCAGTTGCAAATTGAAAAATTTAATGTACAATTTCTGCATCACCATAAATGAATCCCCAAAGTCAGAATTATTTGAAGAAAATTGAGGTTTTTATTATTCTATAGCTCCTTGGAAGTCGTCCAATACTTATTTAAAGGAAAAAAAATTAACACCTTTAAATTCCTTGATCCTTCCTTTGCAGGCAAAGTTGTTCGTGTCATCTATAAACCGGTCCAAAAGTTAATTAGGTAATAGTCGTATAATTGACTTTTTAAAAAAAAAAAAAAAACATATATAGCTTATATTTAGCTGATTCTTTTAGTTTTTTATTTTTATTTTTTGAGTTGAGATCACTGCACGTTAGATTAGTGTTGAGATCTCCAACAAATTGAATTCTAATTTCTGCTGAGAAATAGGAGTCAAATCGAATCGAAAAACCGCACCAAACCGAAAAGCCAAATCAAATCGATTAAAAAACTCGAGTAGATTTAGTTTGATTTGGTTTGGTATTGAGTAAAAAACCCGAATCGAACCGACATTAAAATATACAATTTTGATATATACTTTTAAGACTTTATATTGAATTTTCTTCAAAAAAGAAATTTAAAAATATTTGAGATCCTCTCATGAAATGTAATATTTAATAGAACTATGAATTGCATTCATTTTTATTTACTTTAAATAATGAGTAGTATCACTTTCTTATCAAATGTTATTAAAATGAGTCAATCATCTCTTTGTTCTTCCATATTCATATGTCAAGATTTCTTATATCTTTTTCGAATTTGAAATGGTATTTCGATATTTAAAATTAAATAGAACAAATCATTATTTTGGTATCATATTGATCTTTATGTTTAATTATTTAATTCGGTTAATCTTGAAAGCGTACATCAACGAAAAATTATTGTTAGATGACTAAGAAAATAACTATCATGTGTTGCTAAAAAAAATCTCTATAAGAATATTTTAATAGATCATATGTTTATAAATTATTTTAATTTTTACTAAACATATATTCACTTATCAAAACTCTATCTATAATGTTAACAAAGTAATATTTAAATAATATTCATGTAACAAAAAACCCGAAAAATCTGACGAAATCGAATCAATCTAAACCGATATAGTTGGTTTGATTTGGTTTTGATAAAAATCGAACCAACCCGGTTCATGCGCACCATGGAAATTTGTTTCCCGTTTCGGGTGGGTACAACGGGGTTTTTTTCTCTTTGTTTATGTGCGAGGGTCAATTGGAGCTTCAGAGTATATACAAAAATAAATAAAAATTATGCAACCGATAAAAGAACTTGCTTCATGGTCTCAAGTACATGAAAATTTCTTTTGTTTTAGTATCATATGTTAAAAGAAAACACTATGATATATCGTAACGTCAACAACTAAAAAGTGTAATGGATATGAACTGAATACTTCTATTCTTTATGCGCTTTTTCATTTGGATTGTCTCAACATATTTGGCACATTCTTACTGCCATTTTATTTAGTTTTCACAATAATTCTTGAACTTCGCTTAATTGTTCAAATATAAAAATATGCTATTTCTACCATTCAAACAATTCTGGAACTGCTAATCCAATACTTTCTTGCGAGTCACGGACACCGGAAAAAGGCCATTGAATTCGTTGACAATATTAACAGCTGTATAAAGTCAGATAAAAGAACAATTACTGCAGTTTTAAACTTTTAATAATAATATGCTGAGCAGTTTGTTATAGAGTTAATTTCCCGAATGATTATTCTACTTTCAGTTTATCACGTTGAAGTTAGCTAATTTATGTAACGGGAAAATAACTCAATTATACCTATATTTAACGGAAGATAAAAATGTTGGAAAAGCCGGTTCGGAAATGCAAGCTGGTTGAAACTTCAACAACTCACCTTACATAATTTTCAGTGTGGCACCAATTAAAAATAAAAGCCATTGGATCAGTAGTCCAATGCTTGTGAAGTTGAATATGCTATATTACTTCTCACTAGAGGCAAGCTCATGAAGACATGGCCTTGGAAATGAATAAGCTGGACGTCTCGTTTCCATTTATTAGCACTACACAAAAAAAAGCAGCCTAGTACACAAAGCATTCCGCATTCACGGAAAGTCCAAGAAAGCGTCGTACCCCAAGGGGTGTGACGTAAACAGCCTATCCCAACAGCAAGCAGTAGTGGCTGCTTCCATGGCTCGAACCTATGACCTATAGGTCACACGAGGACATCGTTCCAAGGCTCCCCTTCATTTATCAGCAATATACAACTGACATATATTTCGGAACTGTCTTACTCTGGTGCTTGTTACATTAACATTGTTTTAGTTCCACAACTACGTACATTTACACTTCAATATTCTTCATCTGCTTGCGTTGATCTAGTAATAGGAATTGACCATCTTCCTAGATGCGCTGTATAATTTATGCAGCGGACAACTCCTCTCCCCGAAGGTCCATCGGGAAAATCAATAACACTAATGCTGCCTGCATCCAGGTGAAACGATCCCAACCATTCCTTTGTCAGATTGAGACAGTGTCCCATCATTGCGATATGAAGTGCAGGATGGCCAACAGCGATGACTATACTCTCTTCGTCAGATCTCTCTGATAGTTCATGCAATAGATGTTTCCATGCTTTCCCAGATTGGTCCCATAAAGATGTTGTGATGCCGTCTTCCAAGCTATTTAACCAACCAGATGGAACATACTGCATTCCTGATGCATCCTGCAGAGGAAGCAGCTGAATATTTTAAGCATGGAAAGCATCTCAACTGCAAAGATATGTGTGTACAGAAAGAACTCATACAAGTACAAAATGTTTTGTTGTAGGATGACTTACAAAACATTAATAATCCAAAAAATGAAAAAAGTAAAAAATTTCTGAAACTAAGGAAATAGGGTAGGAGTGAGCTACAGGATAAAAACAACCGATTCACCAAAATCTGCAACATAAATAATTTAGACCCCCATAACCACTAGAAGAACAACCCTTCTGATCACAGACTAACTAATTGACTGTGTTCTTGTACTTGTAAACTTCTGATAAGATATTAATGAGTAAACCATAATCCAATAAGATTTGTGAAATCGTGAATTCTAGAACCAACCCTTTTGGTAGTAGACTGATTTTATAAAAGTTCAAATCTGAATCATTTCAAATTTGAAAGCGAGAAATAATATAAGGTGAATCACCATTTTTTGCAGGATTTATTCAGAGCAAATCAAGAAGTTTTGATGATAACGGCTCCAGAATTTTTAAATCTTCTAATCTCAAAACAGATGCATCCTTACATTATTTATCTTAAGAATGTTCTGCATGCAACGCTCTTAATAAATTCGTCAATTTGTTTAAGTTTAGGAAATCAGTAACATGTCTCTTGCCTTCTTCGATTGTGTAAGAATAGTTTCAACATCTAGATCTGGTATCTGCTTCGTCTCCACATAGCGTGGGATACAGTCAGCTCCAAGGCAGTCAGCAGCTTCTTGAACCTACAAAATTCAGTATAAAATTTTGTGTTAAGTAAGCTAATGTTCTTTATATAAAGGACTGTCAATCAACATACTATCTGAATGGTCTTACTTTGGAGATTGTGTCGGCTGTCTCTACAGATGCCCTTTTAGTTCCACTGACTATAGAACTCACTTTCAAATCAAGAAGCAGCTCTGCTATTTTCTGTGCCTGTCACCCATTTTAATAAAATTCTGTAAGGTTGTGACACCCCCGATATGCAGCTGAATGCTGCTATAGTATGTACCATCATACCTGTATAATTCCAAGCATGTTCATGGGGCCATTGCCAGAATACGGCATACTACTCTGTAAACATTTCAACGCCAATGAGAAAAAAAGCAGAAAATGGTCAAAGCAACAGATAATGACGCCCCAAAAAACAATGAGTAATTTGAACAGCTTGTCAACAGGCTAAAAGAAATTGGGGCTAAAAACCTGAAAGTTAAGGAGAAGACAAATCAGAATTTTTATAGTAGATGACAAACAACCCTGAGTACTCCCCCAACACCATACCTAATCTACAAGTGCAAAGCAATGTTTACCAGGTAAGAAACATTCATAAGGTGCTTAAGCCCCATTCTCAATTTCCTATGTCACTGAGGATAACAATTTAAAAACAGTATTGCCACATCCAAGATCAGCCAATCAACACAAGGCTGTTTTTTTTCTTTTTCTTTTACTTAATCTGTGCAAAATGACCTCTGACATCCTATATCCCTTCTCTTTGTTTATGCTCAGGTTCAAAACTAATCTGTTAAACCAGTTAAGATAGAATTTAGTTTAAACAGATTTTGAAGTCCTCAAGCAGAAATATAATCTGCTGATGTAAAGTCTTCGTCGTTCATATCTATTATCATAAGCTAAAAAGTAATGTTATTTGTAATTCTGGAAGTACTTCTAAGATAACTAAGTTTCAAGAATTTAAAAAGTGGAAGCTGTTTGCTTTGAGCACATAAGAGAGAAATCTAAAGTCAAGCATTTTGAGCCAACAGTCACTATTGTGAATAGAAAGTGCTCAAGCCATTGCAAAGGTGGAAGAAATTGTCTCTAGTATTTTCAATCTTGGCTAGTACATTCTCCACCTCTGGAAAAAGAATATGATCTCAAGTTAGAGTCACTGGAATGGTTCGTATATAGCCTTTCTTCCTATTAATTTACCCGTTCATCCATTGGTTTTGTATATAAGGGTGGTATCTTCGAGAATGATCTCATGAGAGGGTGATAAAATAGATAGATAAGGTTCTTCTATTAGCTGAAGACCAAATCCTAGCACCGAATGTATGTGTCACTCAATTCTTTTTTGTTTTTTTTCTTTGATTATGTGTATCTGTCACTCAAACTAGTCTTCAACCAGAAATAATTGCAAGCGGTTTGGACAATCATACTTCCATAAGGATCAAAAGGGCTCTTTTCAGAAAAGATCCATGCTTTCAACTCTGTTCTCACATAAACTTTTTCTCCAAGCAACTGCTATTTCAGGGTCATAGACCACCTTGCTATGTCATCAATTTGAAATCAAGAAGCCTAATATGTCTGTTCATTGGGAACACAGAATGATTGGTCCATTGCTTACTGCATACCTCTAGGTCACTCTCTGACACTCCATGGCAGACAAGTACGATCCGTTTACTAGCTTTTCTGCCAGCAGAACTGCCCCCTGCTACAGGCGAACCTGGGGTCTGCATTATCCAAAATTATGTCACAGCACAAAGATAAATCAGATACCACGAGAAAACACAGCCTTGAAGTCCAGTCCAGATAAAGCCATAAAGTAGAAAAATCCATCAAGTAGTTACAAAGAAATGAAGAGAGCAGTTCTGAACCTACAAATCATATGTTGACCTTGATTTATCTGACAACTAAATGTAAAACTCAGTTTTAGAATTTGCATTAAATTAGATCCTGATGGAGCTAGCAATTAAATGTCCGATATTCTCGCGAGGCAAATGATATGAGCAGATCCATTTACATCAATGTCTTTCAGCTAGTTTAGTGGATTCAGAAAGTCAAGTTCAGATTAGTTTACTGCATGAAGTATCACGGGGTATATAAGATCCTAAGCTTCAGTTGCTACTCTAAACATGCATTTATATGGGGATTCTAAAGTAAACTAAATTAGCAAGCACTTCTGGAAGCAATTCAGAACCCCTCTTTCTTTACTTACAAAGAAAGGATTTCTGTGGTCAATAAATGAATATTCTTAGCTTGCTTTATTGATAGACCAGCTTAATGAACGGGTTGATAGGTACAAAGTTATTTAAGATGCATGCATGCCCGACCTCCATCGGAGATCATTGGCTCTTCTGCAAGAAGCAGGATTGCCAAGCATCACTTCTAGTGTTAGAGAGCCTAATTAGGATATTGGATTAAGACGGGTCTAAATGGAGCCATATGGATAGTGAGAATTCATATAGCACTTAGAATACCAAACTAGCTTGTGATTAGGCGTGGTTGTTGTTGTTTCACTCTCTTATATTTAGAGAGGGGATTGACTAATCAATGGATCTAAAGGAATGATATTAAAGCATTAGAAACTTTCTGAAAGGAAAATATGTTATGCTGAATTTTCTTATCTGAGCCAGAGTTTTTCAAATCATCCAAATCTTCATGTCACAATGAAGACAACTAGCAGAAAGTTTTCCATTTTATCAATAATCACTTAATAGATAAAACTGTTCTTCTATGAAGTTGAGTACAAGTATTACCAGATCAGATACCTGATTTAAACGATTAAGGCAAATACTTGGGGTTCTTCCCTCAGGTTGTGGAGTAATGTCCAGCACACTAACCCCGCAATTGCTTTGAAGTAGAATCCTGAAGTACTCAGTTCCTAATCCTGATTGATGGTGAAACAAATATAAAAGCTAGGTTCGGACGGCTAGCAGATGTTACAAACCTTATATTAAGCAAACCATACCAATGGCTGTTGCAATGAGAGCCTGATTAACCGCGTTATGAGCAACTACTAGGACGGACTTGCTTTCATGGACCAAGATCTTCTCCCAGCAGCTTTTAGCACGAGCCCACAACTCTCTCACTGGATAATGACCATCTATGATGAAATTAGGTGCATCTATTTGCCATTGACGAAAAGCTTCACCATATTTAGCTTTTCCTTCATGCTTCAGGAGGCCCTAGAGCAGACATATGTTTTCAGAACAGTGAAATATTAAGCATGAGTTGGTCCACATGCAAGCAGACAACATGAATATCTTTTCACCATCCTATTGCAATTATTCACAGATTTTAAGTTCAAGATGAAAAAACAGAGGAGGTGCGTAAGCTTTAACTGACTTGGAATGAGTAAAGGTCAATTTCCCTCATGTCAGAGTCAGTAATGATCTCCTCCTCGCGAGCACCCCATATTATCTCAGCTGTCCTCTTCGAGCGACGCAGTGGACTGGAACATGCAGCCCACCTCTGTCAACCATTTTGGAAACATAAAAAAGAATAGAAGAGACTCTTATTGTTCTACATGCATTAGCTAAAAGTGAAATTCAGATGCAATTTGTGCTCAGGTTTATTAAGAACAAATTAGTTGAAATCCTTTAAGTGCTCTCCGGCATTTAACATACAACAACAACAACAACAAAAAACCCAGTATAATCCCACAAGTGGGGTCTGGGGAGGGTAGTGTGCACGTAGACCTTACCCCTACCTAGAAAGTAAAGAGGCTGTTTCCAATAGACCCTCGGCATTTAACATAAAGGATAAAATTCATATGCTGCAGTTAATCTGGAAATTTGCTTCTCCCTTATCTATTTCTTTAAGTTATTAGTTTGCTCCTCTTTAATTTGCAGAGAATTAACTATAAGACGACTCCTTTGAATGAAAAGTTACCAGTAGAAAACTGAAGCATACAGACACTAAAAGAACATATTATCCTTGCTTAGAGGTTAGCGGTAAAGGAGCCGAGTCAAACACTCAAGCTGAGTTTTCAATACTGGAGTGCCTATGCTTATAGTCCTTGTCCAGTTTGATAAATAAAGCCGAAAAAAGCCTGATTATGATGACCAGAAATTATGTTCCCGAAAAGCTTTGTTCGTTCACACTAGGATTGGAGAACATGGATTCCTTATGTTTGCGCTGCTAAGACCCCCCCACCCAACCCATAAATGTAGAACAGACGAATGAGGAGTACGAAAAGAGAGTTCGAAGGTCATATCAGGTTGGCTGGTATGACTGTGCTCTAATTCAACAAAGACTACAAAATTTACCCTTAACGAGAATCTAACAAACCGAGCTGCTAAATATGAGCTTATTTGGTTATGGGTACCCTCTATCTACTGTGCCCCGTTTTAAAGTTCCAAGATTATTAATCATCAAAGCAATATACACCTTCACAAAGATAGAAAGTCAAGATACATATCTTGAGATATGCTTAGGACATACCAAAGGTCAACAACTATTCGAGCAACCCAAAAAGTTCAGGACATTGCCATTCACCTAAGTGACCTTATAGAAGTGTCCATACTTCTGAACCAACATACTTTGCCTTTGTAGTTGCAATATGTTCCATTCCCTTAAGTTGCAATCAGAATCTGGACAAGTTGATTTGGCACTTCTCTAAAGCAGAAAAAGTTCTCAAATTGTCAAATTGGAAGAAACTTGAGATTTGTAAGTTTTATAGAGCGGTGGTTAGACCGGTCATGTTGTATGGGGCAGAGTATTGGCCAGTTAAGAACTCACATATCCAACAAAAGATGAAAGTAGCAGAAATAAGGACGTTGAGGTGGATGTGCGGGCACGCTAGGATGGATAAGATTAGGAATGAAGATATTCGAGAGAAGATGGGCGTGGCCCCTATGGATGACAAGATGCGGGAAGCGAGCCTCAGATGTTTTGGGTACGTGTGGAAGAGAAGCCCAGATGCCCCGGTTAGGAGGTATGAGCGGTTGGCTTTGGCGGGTACGAGAAGAGGTAGAGGGCGACTTATTGGGGAGAGGTGATCAGGCAGGACATGGTGCGAATTCAGATTTCCGAGGACATGACCCTTGATAGGAAGGTGTGGAGGTCGAACATTGGGATTGTAGGTTAGGAGGTAGTTGTGCATTTTCCTAATTCGTATCGGGTGTGAGGAAAGTCTGATAGTGTTTTGTCTTAGACGGCTAGTGGTTAGTGTTTGTGTTCACTCTATTCTTCCGTTTTTCATAGTACCAGGCTCTATTTATTGGTTATTGTTATTGCTTTTCCGTACAATTTCTGATTCTTGCGATGCTGTTGTTATTTCTCTGGTTTCTGTTGCTGATACAAATATATTGTCTCTTTTCGTCTTCTTGAGCCAAGGGTCTATCGGAAAACAGTCTCTCTACTCTCTCGGGTAGGGGTAAGTTCTGCATACACACTACCCTCCCTAAACCCCACTTGCGGGATTTCACTGGGTTGGTGTTGTTGTCGAAGAAACTTGAGACTAGCAGCAGAAGACCAGGGCTACTAACAAATGAAGGGACTACTGAATCTTTCCCTAGTCAGGAAAACCTACAGCACTAGCCAATTACTCTTAGTGGACGCAACATGTTCGTTCAACCTAAAGGAAAACTAATTTCTTCATTAATTGTGCCTATCACGAATGCCAGTTAAATACTCAGCGAATTTTGAAACTTGGAAATACTAAAACTACCAAGAGAACAAAGAATTACTACTACTTATTTTCATCTCTTTAGGATTATTTCAGGGATTTTTAAAAAACTCAAAACCAAGTTGGTTCAAATCAGTCCATCAGACAAACTACAAAGGTTGTCTCTTTTTCTCAGTACAATTTGCAAAGAAACTCAATGTTCTTGTTCGATCATAAATTAGGTACTATTGTACAATAAAGCATAAATCTCTCGGGAAAAATAATTTTATTTAAAAAAAAAAAAGCAAGGGTAATTAAAATCAGGAATAGAACCTTGAAAAGCAGACATCAAAGGAGTCATCAATAAGCATTTGACGAGAAGTTTCAGCCTGAGACTCTCCTTTAGAAGTAAGAACAGAGAAATCGGAGCTGCCTTGGATCCGACCCTCTGCATTCCACGTGCTTTGCCCGTGCCTCACCAGCACCACCCTCTTCGCCGCCTTTATCGACGGAAACTCCAAACCCTTTAAACCCTCAATTTCCCTCCGCCCCTCTTTCTCAACTTCTTGAGTAGCACTTGAAGAAGAGCGTATAACTGTACATAAGGGTCTGTTTGGATTGTGAAAAGGGAAATTCTTGAGTGGTTTATGGATGAGGAAAGAGGTTGCAGCTACGGAGTACATTCTTGGATTTTTTTTCTTGAGAATGGTGATTCTGCTGCTGTTTCAACTGTTTTTTGGCGCTAAAAGACAGTGGAATTGTATATTTTATGTGGTTACCGTTGGTTTGGTTCTATCGAATCAACTCAGCAAGAAAGAAGATGAGAAGAAGCAGGCTAAAATAATGACACGTGGTGATTTTATTCCTTTTTTTTTTTTAAATTTAGTTTAATTTCCGGAAACACACAATAGTGCGTCGTGTCTGGTACATATGTCCATCAATTTAACCGGGAGGCAATCATCGCATGAAAAATAAATACGAATAAAGGGCAAAGCGCAGCGCGGTGCACTGTTATGTATGGGGTCCGGAAAAAAGTTGGATCGAAAGGATTTATCGTACGCAGTTTTATCCTGTATTTCTGCAAGAGACTGTTTTCACTCCTCGAACTCATAATCTCCTAATCATATAACAGTAACTTTACCAGTTACGCCATAAGGAAATATCCCATAATTATTATTAGTAATTGATATAGAATACGTGATACTACCATTTTGCTACCTTATTTTGATTGTTATAGAAGTATAACTAAAAATTGCTTCCAAAAACATTGTTAAGTAGCTTCTTTGCAACCCTCACATGTTTATTCCTTTTGAACTTTTAAAAACACAATATGTTTTAGTTAATAGATTTTTAAGAGTAACGTTAATGTAGTCTATAATCAAGAATCTCAAACAAGTGTAGAAGTTTTGATGAAGTTTATGAAGAACATGTAAGATATTGTAACTATTGAGTACCATGCGGATGATGCAAGAATTTATTTAAGCTTTAGCTAAGATCCAATCATGAGTGTAAGTTTTGTTTGAGATGTACATAAGAGTCATTGACCTAAAAAATAAATTAAGTTCAGAAAATTGCTAGTATATACAGTTCTTCTTTGCGTGATCTAAATTGAATCTCTTTACTCTTTTTCTTCATCTTAATATTTTTAAGTTATGGTCTAAAGCTGAAGAAGTTTTTTTTAAAAATTTATTTCACTATTCAAAGCTCTTTTATTTCCTTTATCTCAGTAAATCTTGTGAAACGTGAATTCTTTATTTGATGAAATTGAGCTTTTCCATCAATCAATGAGCCTTTTCTTGTAATGGACTCTGGTTTTACTATTTTGTCTAACCTTATTTCTTGTTTCAAAATTTTCATCTACGTTTATCTCTTTTGAACTGTAAAATCTTCTCTTACTTGTATTTATTTTTTTCTTTTCTAATTTTTTGATAAATTATTTTTATTGTGGATTTCCAATGTAATCATAAAGATCGTAAATTATTTTATCTGTAATTTTGGGTTTTCTATTTTGAAAAAATCTATATTTGTTTGGGAAGTGATCGCACAAAAACAGTTGAGAAAATCGCGATATATTTGCTAGTTCCTAAATGGGTTTGTTTCATCTTTTTAGGTATTGGATTGGCAATACATATCTAATCCAAATACAATAAAATACAAAAAAATATAAACGGGAGTGTGAGTTTCTCTTCATGCATGAGCCTTTAACGTAAATATGTCCAAGATTAATTAAGCATAAGATATGACCATTCATTTTTTAGGTTTTCTTTTAGTTTCTAAAATTATTATTAGTAGTATATGTGAAAAAGAGCTAAATAGGCACATCTATCAGAAGAGAAAACTCAAAAGAAGAACCATAAATAGAAAGGTAATGACTGTCCAACAAAAGGTTGTGTTGTACAACGACACGTGTTAAGAATATTTAAGCTTCTTTATATATTTAATTATTTATATTTGAATTTTTTAATAAAATCCTTGCTCTTCTACTGAAATAACGCATAAATTTTTGCATAACTTAATATGAATCTTAGTTAATATTGCATATTAAACACTGCATTAGTGTATGCGGTGATTGTTTTTTCTTATACAACCAATTAAACAATGTATTACTTATTTGAGAATTATTTTTTCCAATCTCTCTAATCAAAACCATGCTTATTTTATTGGAAACCTTTTTATGGGAGTATTTCTCCCAGTCCTCTTAATAAAATGACCATTTAAAATATAATAATGTTAAAGAGATTATGCTTTCAAAGTTGCAATGCTTACTAATTTGCTTTTGAGTGCTAATCATTAATTTTTGTTAACATTTTTAAATATTTTGAATAAATGATAATAACCTAAAATCTGATTGGACTAAGTCATCTGATATATTTTAATGCCATGAGCTAAATATCCACCAATTTATTAGATGACAGAAGTAGCGAAATTTAACCTCTGGTACACAGAATTATTCAAATATGCGGTTACCAAATTGTTGGCCCAAGTGAAGTTTGTTTTGATGATTGACAAAGAAACTCAAACATGAACCAGGTCCATACACAATGTACACAGGCGCGGGCAGAATTCGGGCACAAGGCATGCACGTGAAGGAGATAAGCGTAAGTAGTTATATCTGATATCTCCTGAACAAAAAGGTTGCATAATTGATAAGTAGAAGGACTCCTTACTCGAGAGAACTCTATCCTAGATAATGGAGGAGTTAGAAGTTAAAGATAACTAGAACTCTTAAACCAAGGAAGAGTGTTGCATTAGAATCTATTTATTTCATATTCTACAACTCTATAAATTGCAGGATGTTCTCATTTTATAGGTACGCACAAACACTGAAGTTAAACGTGAGTTGAGAGCAAAATAGCAAGGCATTTTGCAAACAATTCGTGTGTGATTCAAGTGTGCGAACCTGAAGTTACATGAACCAGATAGAAGAACCAGTTCCAAGTTTCTATCTTTTATTTTAGTTTCATTGTAGTAGGTGTTTCAAATGGTACCTTTCATCTTTATCTAGAAGCAATTGTACTAGGTACCCTGAGTGTTGTATTCAAGTTAGAGTTAACTTGAAGTTGTCGCAACAGCTAGAGGCTGGTTGCCACAAAGGGTTAGAGGTAATCCTTAGGTTTACAAAGAGTTTTGTAAATGCTATTTTTTTGATTCAGTGATTTAGTGAAATGTTGGGAAAAATCCTACTGGGTAGTAGGTCGTGATTTTTTCACCTTTTGAGCCAACTGTTTTTCACGTAAAAATACTTGTGTTCTTTACTTTTCGCATATATTATTCCGCTACAGTAGTATAAGGAACACATAGAAGAACCAGATCCTTCTATATCCGTGCACGCAAAAAATTGGATACTACACAAATTACCCCCTCCCCTATCTTGTGTGGTACTGAAGTACAAAACAACAATTGGTATGAGAACAAGTTATCCTTGAAGAGGCTTACACCTTAGGAGAAGATCAACATGAGTGCACCACATGGAAACTGGGAAGGGCAATCCACTACTAGGCCACCACTTTTTAATGACCAGTACTACTCTTGGTGGAAAAACAGGATGAGAGATGACATTATAGGAGAGGACTATGAGTTACGGGACATTGTCACAGATGGTCCACTGGTTACCTCGAAGAAAAATGCTGAAGGAGTAGATGTGCCAAAGACAAGAGCGGATTGCACTGTTAAGGACTTGAAAAAGTGGGAGAAGAATGCTAAAGCCAAGAAATGGCTTGTTTGTGGACTTGGTCCAGATGAGTACAACAGAATCCAAAGCTGTGCCTTGTTAAGCAAATTTGGGACACACTACAAGTGGCTCACGAAGGAACACCTCAGGTGAAGAGATCCAGAGGAAATCTACTGTACTCTCAGTATGAGAACTTTGCTATGAAGGAAGGAGAAACCATTCAAGAAATGTACACAAGGTTCACTACACTGACAAATGAGCTAAAATCTCTTGGAAGGATTATTCCTGAAGAAAAATGGGTCAAGAAGATACTGACTAGGGTTTTGTCTATCACTTGGGAGAGCAAAATCACTGTCGAGGAATCAAAAAATATTGTCACTCTCCTACTGAATGAATTAATTGGAAATCTCACTGCCTATGAACTTAGGAGACAAACCATGAAGATGGATGTACCTAAGAAGAAAAAGAGCTTGGCACTCAGAATCACTGAAGGTTCTGATTTGGAAGATGATGAAATAGCTATGATCACCAAGGACTTCAAGAAGTACTTGAGAAGAGGATATGGTTCTTCAAAAAGTGGAAGCTATAGCAAGTTAAAAGCTCCTGAGAAACAAACCAATGATGGCTGATACAAGTGTGGAAAGACTGATCACCACATCAAGAACTGTCCTTTGTGGGAAATTTAATGTAAAAAGGAAAGAGCTGAATGAAGGAACAGGAAGAAGGAACAGGTTCAACCCAAGAAAAGAAACAACAAAGGATCAACCAAGGCTATGTTCGCTGCTTATAAAGAAATCTCAGATGATGATGATGAGGATGAACGAGCACTTATGGCCATTAAAGAATCTGATGAAGAAACGGAGGTAAGTATCCTTCATCTCAAAGACAAGATTAAATTTTTATCTAAAGAAAGGTTATCTGAGTTGCTACTGGAGCTAATTGATGAATCTGATTATGTAAATAACGAAAAGGAACAACTGTCTAAAGAATGTGTGATTTTGAAGGCCAAGTGCAAAAACTTGGAACTTAGGGTTAGTGAAACTGTAAGTGAAAACACTGTGTTGAAGAAGCAGGTTCATCCACTTGACTCAACTGTCCTAAAGCTTAGATCTGAAAATCTAAAATTGAAACTAAGAACATGCAAAAATACAAGTGATCACACACAACTCATTTTAGAAGCAAATGTAGGAAAAATGAAGGATGAGTTGTACAAGAGAGATGAACAGGTAAGAATTCTAAAGAAGGATCTAAGAAAGGTCAAGCATGAGCTAGACAGAACCTGTAAATGGAACAGATCCTTTGATGCACTTTGATGGCTACAAGAACACCATAGTAGCAACAGAAGAGGACTTGGCTTTGGGAACCCGACACCTAAATGGGATCCCAAAAGTAAGTACCTCACACTTCCTAAGAACAAGATTTGCACACACTGTGGTAAAACAGGTCACTATAAAAGTGAATGCACTGCAAAAGAAAAGGCAAGTCAAAAGAACAAAGAATTTGTTCAAGGGAAGAATAGGCTACCAAGTTGGGCGAAAAAGAATCTGATTCATCCTTTTACCTATAGAAAGGGACCCAAACTAGTTTGGGTTCCTAAGACTAACCCCTGATTTCCTTTTGCAGGTCCAAGTGAAGGGGAGCAGCCAAATATGGTACACGGATAGTGGTGGCTCAAAGCACATGACAGGAAGCAAGAACCAATTCCTTTAACTTGAGGACCTTATATGAGGTAATGTCTCCTTTGGAAATGGAAGAAAGGTGAGATCATTGGGGTTGGAAAGGTAGGTAAGACTGATTCTCACTCTATAGAGAATGTCTACTTGATAGATGGACTGAAGTACCGTCTAATAAGTGTATCACATTGTGTGATAGAGGTAGTAGGGTAGCATTCACCTCTACAAAATGCTTTGTGATTAATCTTACTACTGACAAGATAGTTTTGCAGGGAAAAAGAGTGAAAAACATACATGTTGTGGATCTATGCACACTTTCAGATAATGAACTCACTTGCTTAAGTGTGTTGGATAATGATCCCCTCCTTTGGCACAAGAGAGTTAGACATGCCAGTCTAAGTCAATTCAACAAACTAGTCTCCAAGGACTTGGTGATAGGGCTGCCTAACATTAAGTTCAAGGAAGATAAAGTTTGTGAGGCTTGTGCAAGGGAGAAGAAGGTAAGATCCTCTTGCAAAAGCAAGAAAGTGGTAAGCACCGCTAGAATGATGGAACTGGTCCATATGGATCTTTGTGGACCAATGAGAACATTAAGCAGATGTGGAAGAGATACGTTATGGTGCTTGTTGATGATTACTCTAAGTTTACTTAGACATTGTTTTTACATCTAAAGATGAAGCATTTGAAATGTTCACTTCTTTTGTTAGAAAAGCTCAGAAACAACTAGGTAATCAACTTGCATCAATTAGGTCTGATCATGGTACTGAATTTGAGAATGCTAAATTTGCTGAATTTTGTGATGAGCATGGCATAAATCATAATTTTTCTGCTCCTAGGTCTCCGCAACAAAATGGAGTAGTTGAAAGAAAGAATAGGACATTGGAAGAAATGGCTAGGACTATGCTTCTTTCTAGTAAACTGCCCCATAGTTTCTGGGAAGAAGCTGTAAACACTGCTACATCATAAATAGGTGCATGACTAGACCCCTTGTTGAGAAGACTCCCTATGAGTTACTTAAAGGGAGACAGCCAAATATATCCCATCTTAGGGCATTTGGATGCAAGTGCTTTGTGCACAATAATAGTAAGGACTTCCTAGTTAAGTTTGATCCTAGAAGTGATGAGGGATTATTCTTGGGATATTCTTCACATCGTAAATCTTATAAGATTTATAACAAAAGAACTATGAGTGTGGAAGAAAGTGTACATGTGGTTTTTGATGAAACTAGCATTCTTTCTAAGAGGCGGGAGCATGATGATGAAGCAATTAGGCTGATAAGAAACTCAAATGAAACCATAGCCCAGACTAAAGCTGCACCAGAGGAAGGAACAGGTGATGGAACAGGTCCTTTCACCCAGGTCAACTTGACAGGGGGAACTGAACAAAGAGGAACTGATCCTCAAACCTCGAGAGAACCTGTCCATGAACCTATTTCTCAACAACAAAACATTGAAGGAACATCTAGGGGAAACCAGCTGGTTGTGAAACCTTACAAGTATTAAATTTCTCATCCCATTGAGAACATTATTACTGATCCAATCTCTGGAATCAAAACCAGATCTTCCTTGAAGAATCTTTGTGCTTTTGATGCTTTTTTATCTCTTATTGAACCTAAAATGTTGCTGAGGCTTTGCAGGATGTAGACTGAGTGAATGCAATGCAAGATGAACTCAACCAAATTGAAAGACGTCAAGTTTTCCATCTGGTACCAAGACTCGAGGACAGATCAGTAACTGGCACAAAATGAGTCTTTAGAAACAAACTTGACGAATATAGAACAGTTACAAGAAACAAGGCAAGATTGGTGGTTCAAGGATATAGTCAAGAGGAGGGCATACACTATGATGAGACTTTTGCTCCAGTTTCAAGATTGGAAGAAATTAGACTCCTTATAGCCTTTGCTGCTTACATGGAATTTACTCTTCATTAGATGGATGTCAAGAGTGCCTTCCTCAAAGGCTATCTAAAGGAGGAAGTTTTTGTCAAGCAACCTCCGGGCTTTGAAAGCAAGGAGTGTCCTGATCATGTGTACAAGCTTGACAAGGTACTTTATGGGCTCAAGCAGGCTCCAAGAGCATGGCTACAAGAGAGGTAAAATTGACAATACTTTATTCTTGAAAGAAAAGGGTAAAGATCTCTTGGTAGTTCAGATATATGTTGGTGATATAATCTTTGGAGCAACTACTGTTAAGTTAAGTAAAGAATTTGCTAAACTAATGGGGAGTGAATTTGAAATGCGTATGATGGGTGAGTTTAATTTCTTTTTAGGCTTACAAATTAAACAAAATTTAAATAGAACTATGATCCATCAGCAGAAGTATGTAAAATAGTTGCTTAAAAGTCTAAAATGGAAGATTCCGAAGAAATTGACACTCCTATAGCAACAGCCACAAAATTGGATGTAGATAAACCTGGTTCATCTGTTGATCAAAAGCTGTATAGGGGAATGATTGGCTCTTTGTTATATCTCAATGTTAGCAGACCTGACATTATTTTCAGTATAGGCCTTTGTGCTAGATTTCAGGAAAATCCAAAGGAGTTTCACTTGATTGTTGTCAAGAGGATTTTGAGATACCTAAAAGGCACCATTGACCTTTGTCTATGGTATCCAAAAGGTAGTAATATCAACTTAATGGGATATGCTTATGCTGATTATGCAGGTTTTCTTGTGGATAGGAAGAGCACCTCAGGTGTGGCACACTTTCTTGGCTGATGTCTTGTGTCTTGGGCCACCAGAAAGCAAAATTCTGTGGTCTTATCTACAGCTGAAGCTGAGTATGTTGCTGCTGCCTCATGTTGTGCTCAATTGTTGTGGATCAAACAACAATTAATGGACTTAGGAATTGATGTAGGTTGTGTCACTATATTTTGTGATAACACTAGTGCAATTAGTATGACCAAGAACCCAGTTCATCACAAAAGGACTAAGCACATAGATGTTAGGCATCACTTTTTGAGGGACAACTAAGAAAAGGGTTTGATCACTGTGGAATTTTGTACTATTGACAAGCAAAAAGCTGACATTTTCACAAAAGCTCTAAGTAGAGATCACTTTGAAAAGAACATGTTAAAATTAGGGACGATTAAGATCACCTAAAGGAACCAGTTCTAACTCAAATTGGTTTGAAAATCTATGAATTTTGTACATAATTAGATTAGATTTTGCTTAGTCTCATACTTTCACTAGTATACTCTTGTGCCATGTGCTAAAATGTCTCATTAATCTCTAATGATATTATCTTTATTCTCTTGGAAAATCCAGACTTACATAAGAGATTTCTCAGTGAAGAACCTGGTTCATTAAGATTACTTGGTATGTACTCTCCACTCTGCATATTTTGAAATAATTATATCTGGATCATGATCAAAAGGAGAGTCCCATTTAATTCTAACCTTCCTTGAGCTTATCCGTTACAAAATGAACCAGTTTCACCCAAAGAGAGTTCTAAAACGCAATAAGCGCCTAGATTCTAGGGAGAGTCCTGAACGTCTTTTCAAACTGACTTCCAGTTTGATTAGACACCTGAGCTTCTGAAAAAGCTGCCGTTTCTTTACTTTTAATTTACAACCGTCAAACTATTCTCTCTATCTTCTCTCATCTTCTCAACACACATAATCATCTTCTCTCATTCTCTAACCATCAATTGCTAACATCTTTGAAAATCCCTCATCACCACCCAAAGAATCCACACCAACTCCTTCAACCACACCTATCTCTAAGAAAGGAAGATTCAAGATGCTTGCTCGCAAAGTACCCGCTAGAGGAGAACAAATCAAGAAAATCGATGAGCAACTGAAAGCAAGTCAGGCAGATGAACCCCAAAAATCTGAAGATTCTTTCTAGTCTGCAACTAAGGGGGAAGAAACTATTTCATCTTAAACAGAGCAGGTAACATCTGGTCCAAAAATTACATCTGAGACTATCTAAGAGGTTGCTGAAAATCTGATAAAATAGGTTTATTTTGGTAGGAACTATGGTTGGGGTTGAAACAACTGAGTCTAGAAAATTGGGTGGTAAAAAGAAAAAAAGAAAAGAAAATGAGAGTGAGGGTGCTCAAGGCAATGTGAGGGGAATGAGAAAAGGAGTGGCTGAATCTTCACCCACTCCTGTTGGTTTGACTGAAGAAACATGAGCTATGGTAGTATGGAGTGAGGAATCTGTTGGAGAAGAAGAAAGTTTGAGAGAAAAAGTGGGAAGTGGGTTTGAAGAAGCTGTGGGGGGTTGGTTAGACTGGGGCAGAATGTTCAAGAACCCGTTCCATCGGTACAGGAACCCCTCGAAGACCTACTGAAACGCGTGTCTGACAGCTATAATCCAAAAAGGAAGAAGAGTTCAAGAGTTGAAATTCCTGGAACTACTAGGGCAAACAAGAAGAGAAAGGCTGCCTTTTCTATCCCTGTAGGGACTCCTCCCACAAGAGGAAGAGCTACAAGGAGTCAGAAGAAGCAGAGTGAGATTGAACTTGAGAAGGTCTTGAAAGAAAGTAAAAGAAAAGCTGCAGCAAAGGGAAAGAAGAAGGTGGTTGAGCCTATTGAGACAAATGAAATTGAGGAGATGGACCTGGTCCTTCATGATAAAGAGGAGGCATAAGAAGTGGAGGTTGTGACTTCAAAAGCAAAGAAAATCAAGACGTCCAAAAAGAAGTCTCCTTCGAAAACAAAGTCAGCAGAACCTTCTACCTTGTCCAAAAGAACCAGGTTTGCCTTGAAGTCTAAACAAGTGAAAGTAGTGGAGGAAGAAGAGAGTGAAGAAGAAGAAAAATCTGATGCATAGAAGGACAAGATGGTTAAGTTTAGGAAAAGAACCATCTTGAAAGGTAGACTCCCCAGGGACTTCGACGAGGAAGGCATGATGATGTTGCTGGAAAAACTACAACTGCAGGGTTAGAAGGACATGGTCCTTCAGATGGATGGAAAGCTTGCTAGAATTGAGATTGTAGAGTTCATGGCAAATTGTGAGATCAAAAATGGTGGAGTCACCAGTGTGGTGAAGGGAGTGAGTGTGAGATTTGACGACAAAGAATTGGGAGAAATTATGGGAGTATATGCTAAAGGGTACAATGAATACAAAAAGTTAAAATGGCCAAGCCTAGAAAACCTCCCCACCTCACTTGCCATTACTAGGAAGTTAGTTGATAATGGGGAAGATCTTCAGCTCAAGGCTATTTACAAAAGTGAGATGAAGCCACCTCATAAAGTGTTGTTTGAATTTGTTAAGAAGGTTGTGCTGCCCAGGCAGGAAAGAAGGCACATTGCCTTATTCATGGACCTAGTCCTTATGGAATGTCTGGATAGTGGGAGGAAAATCAATTACCCTAGGTTTATCATCCAGCTTCTTGATAGGGTTCTAACTGGTACCAAAACTCATGCCATACCCTATGGTTTCGTTCTCACAGCTGTACTTGCTCACTTCAAGGTACCCCTCAAGAAATGGGAAGTTGGTAATAACAAGGATCACTTTAGGGCAACCATTTTGACTGCATATGACTATGAAGTCCACACTACTCCCAAAGAACCTGGTTCATTCAAGAAGGTACCTGTGAACAACAAAGTGCGAGCTGTGGTACAAGTGAGTGGGGCTAAGGATGCTGAGATTGAGAGGCTGAAGAAGAGGCTAGCTGAAGTAGAAACTGAGAGGGATGCTCTCAGGGCTGAGCTTGAAAAGGAGAAGGAGAAGAATGAAGACATTCTTTATGATATGTTAAAGCTACTTCAGGCCAAAAACCAAGAACCTACTCTTTACCAGCCTTGAAACCTTCCTAGCCTAGTTAAACAAACCAGTGACCCGAATGGGATTTCTTTTTGTTTTTTTTTTGTTGCTCATGATCCAGTATCTTTATTTTTTTTATGCTTTGTGGATGACTAGTGTCAATGTTAATCAATTGTTTTTGTGCTTTAACTGTTTATTGATGCTTCTTAGATAGCTAATATCATTAGATTGACATATGATGCTTGGCTCCATGATTGCATTTGAAGTTGCCCCAGTGGCCATGAGTAATATCTATTAAAATCTGGTTATCTAACATAATTATACAACTTTTTGATGATGCCAAAAAGGGGAAGATAGGCTGTGCTTTGTACTTTGGACTGTGATGTTTATAACTTAATGAACCCGGTCCCTGATGATTTGTGACTTTAAAATGGGAAGTGTTCTAACATTGTGTTGGTGTTGAGCTGGGTTGAAACAGGGCTTATGCTTATGAAAAGCACAGAGTCAGCCATCATCAGAAATGGGGAATTTGTTGGCCCAAGTGAAGTTTGTTTTAATGATTGACAAAGAAACTTAAGCATGAACCAGGTCCATACATAGTATACACAGACACGGGCAGAATTCATGCACAAGACATGCACGTGAATGAGATAAGCTTAAGTGGTTATATCTGATATCTCATGAACGAAAAGGTTGCATAATATCTAAGGAGAAGGACTCCTTGATAAGTGGGGATTTTGACTGCTAATTAGCACTTTTTTGCTTTTGTTTTAGACCGAAAGTATTGAATTGTGTTCCCAAAACTAATGAAATTATGCAAAATTGCAAGAATGCTGGAAGATTGGTCTCCCGAGATAAAATCCAACTCAAAAAGGAGTGTTCCGAAATGTGCAGTCGCAGAACTCCACTTCCTGCTAGATGAAGAAATCTGCGGACCACACATGGAATTGTGCCGTTGCAGAACTTCCCGAGGGGCATTTTTGTCCGAGATTTTTGACCCTGTATAAATAGACGAGTTTCACAAAATTAGGTCAAGTTTGAACATCGGAAGTTGCTGTGGCCGTTTTTCTTTATCAATTTAGGAAGTTTTACATTATTTTGGTATTTTAACATTAGATTTCATCATTCTAATCTTCCATTATGAGTTTAATTAGCTTTTTTTTTTCTCTATGTTCTGCAATTTCCATTATGAGTTGCTAGACATTTACTAGGGTTATAACCCAACCCTAACGTGTAAACCTTATGGGTATCTAATGTAGTACTTGTTTATGATTGGGTGTTGATTATTTAGATTAATTCATGCTTTAATTTTAGAATTAGTGGTTACAAACATTTATTCATGCCTATTTGACTTAGTCTCTACTTGAGAAAGAGAAACCTAGTCGAGGATAACTTAGCTAATAAGGAATTGGGTTAATTGAGAGATTGATTAACCTAATTAAATGGTTCAACCTAAAGATAGTAATAACCCGATTTGAGCTCTTATCAACTGTTTTGGTTGATACCCATTTGGACTTGAGAAAGACAAATTGGGCAAAATCACTCTCTAACCGAGAGGTATTGAGTGGGTAACGCAGAGTTGAGAGCTATAAGATACCCCAATCAACAAAATAAGCATTAACGTCTTTATCCCATTAGGCAAACACCTAGATTATGGTTGCAGCCCTAGGCCTTTTATCAAATTGGGAAAAAACCACAAAAACATTTATTTATAATCCATTTTCTTTATCTTGCATTCATTAAAGTAACAGTAGAAATAGAAAATAAAACCTTATTGTGGAAGTGCAATTTTAGATAACCCATTTGCTTGCTTCAAAATATATACTCCTAACTCCGATCATAACTCTCAGTGGATTCGACCCCAACTCCTTGTTGGGTAATTATTATTGCATACGACCGTGTCATATCTCTTATTAAGGTGTGTTGTGGACGTGATCGATTTTTGGCGCCGTTGCCGGGAAGTTAAAACAACGTTAGCTATATATTTGGGTTTGTTTTTGGAATATCTTCTTTTTCTTCCGTGTTACTAATTTGTTTGAGAAATCGTAGGTGCAACCATGGCGAAGAATGAGCTCAAAAATTTACCTTTGGGGGATGTGGACGTCAAGGATGATCAAGTTGATGAGGTTCCTCTTAGACCTCAAGCCAATAGAAGAGGCCAAGTGTCTCATGACAATGCCCCCGCTCCACCCCCACCTCCACCACGAGCGGCTCCACATCGGGTGTTACCCAATGAAGAATATGCTAGTGCAATAGTCCCTCCCCGTATTAGGGTGGGCAACTTTCAAATCACCAATGTAATGCTCACTTTGCTAGAGCAACGAGGTTTCTTCACCGGTGCTCCAAGTCAAAATACGTACAAACATTTGAAGGGGTTTGTGGACACTTGTTGGGGGAGCAAACAAACAAATATCTCCGAAGATGCATTTAGGCTAAGGTTTTTTCTCTTCTCTCTAAGGGGGAAAGCTTTAGATTGGTTGGAACATTTGCCGAACCATTTCATTCACACTTGGGATGAGTTGGCGGAAAAGTTTATCTCTAAGTTCTTCTCTCCGGGGCACATGGCTACACTTCGAGATGAGATTTTGGCATTCAAGCAGGAGCCAAATGAACCACTATACGAGATTTGGGAGCGATATAGAACAATGGTCAAGGAATGTCCCAACAATCCTATGACGAAAAACATGATTCAACATACCTTCTATCGTGGGATTAACACAACTAACCAATGTGTAGTAAATCAACTTGCCGGTGGTAACTTATGACTACACCGTATGCGGAGGCGTGTGAGATTTTAGATGAAATGGTGGAAACATCACCGTATGGCAATCCTGGGCTAATGGTCCACAAAGTGATCCGAACGTGATCCACCTTCACAAAGAGTTGCATGACCATGGGCAAGCAATTTCCGAATTGACTACCACCATGAATCAACTAGCAAAGGCTCAACTTCAACAAGTGCAAAATCCTAAGCAAGTTAATGCCATGGAAGGGATGAACATGGTGGTAAACAAAAGAAGGACCAAGGGTCCACAAATGCAAAATCGAGTGTAGAATTATGTGCAAGAGGATAGTGGTTTTGATCAAGATGATCATACAATGAACAAGAAGAGGAGGTGCAATATGTGAACAACTTTCAAGGGAAAAGAAACAACTTCCAAGGCCCAATCCAACTACAATGGCGACCTCAAAACAATCAAGGTAATTGGAATTCAAACAACCAAGGAAATTAGAGTGGTGGAAACAATCAAGGGAATTGGCATAACAACAACAATCAAAGAAAATGGAGTGGCAATAATCAAGGAAATCGGGGAGGGGGGGGGGGGGTTTAACAATCAAGTGGATGGAACAATAATCAACACAACCGGGGGTCGGGTTTTCAAAGGCCCCCGATGTCTCAACAACCGAACAACCCGCCTCCTTATCCTTCCTATGGTCCAATTTCTTCAAACAATGAGATGGGGAGTATTCAGAATATGTTTAAGCAAATGATAGAAAAGAATGCAATTTCAGATGCCCAACTTGCCTTACATACCACATCAATCCGCAACTTAGAAGTTCAAATGAGAAAATATCTCAAGCTCCAAATTCTTGTCCTAAGGGGGCACTGCGAAGTGACACGGCAGTAAACCCAAAGGATGAAAACAGCACAGGTCATGCCTTGGCCGTTACTACAAGAAGTGGAAGAGGTGGGAATGCACTCACCTTAAGTCAAAGGCAACTTGTGGATGATGAGCAAGTGGTACAAGAATAAGAGGTCCTGAATAATGTGGTGCAATCAAATGATGAAGTTCGGATTGATATTGATGATAGTGTGGAAGAGACTCAAGAGGAGGTGAACCGGTCTAGGGATCACATTATTGACATACCAGAGCCGGTAGTGCAAAAGGCTAAGGCACCATTGCCTAAGCCTCCACCTCCATACCCTCAAAGACTTGCCAAAAAAATGGCGATAATCAATTCAAGAATTTTATTCAAATGATGAAGAGTATCTCAATCAATGTGCCATGTTGAAGCTTTGGAACAAATGCCCGGATATGCAAAGTTTATGAAAGATCTCGTGACAAAGAAGCAGTCAATGAATTTTGAAACTATCAAAGTCACTCATTAAGTGAGTGTAATTGTGCATTCAATGGCTCCTAAGTTGGAGGATCCATGTACTTTCACGATCCCTGAATAATTAGAAGTGCCGAGTTTGCAAAACCTCTTTGTGATCTTGGGGCAAGTATCAATTTGATGCCCTATTCGGTCTTCAAGACCTTGGGAATTGGGCAACCAAGACCCACCTCTATGAGATTGCAAATGGCCGATCGTACTATGAAGAGACCTTTGGGAGTGATTGAAGATGTCTTGGTTCGTGTTGATAAATTCATTCTTCCGGCGGATTTTGTCATTCTAGACTGTGAAGTTGATTATGAGGTGCCGATTATTCTTAGACGACCTTTCCTTGCTGCGGGGAAGGATCTTTGTGATATTGAAGCAAGAGAACTTACTTCCGGGTTGGTGATGAAAAAGTGGTCTTCCATGTGTGTAAGTCCATGCGGCCACCAAATAGCAATGAGGTGTGCTCTTTTGTGGACTTGGTGACCAATGTTATTGTTGATGAATCAAGTGCTATGATCAATGTTAGTGATATGGTGGAGGCCGTCTTGCTACACTTTGATGATGACTAGATGGATGACTTCATGGAATGTGTGAACTTTTTCCAAGGAATGGGATCGTACAACTATGCACCTCGAAAATTGTCTTGGATCTTGAAAATAGGACAACTCCTCCTACAAAGCCTTCTATTGAAGAGCCTCCTACATTGGATTTGAAGCCAGTGCCTCCACATCTTATGGTTTCTTCTTTTTGGTCCTTGTTCTACTTTACCGGTTATTCTTTCTTCTTGTTTGACTTGTAGATTCCACTTTGGCGGTGCTACAAAAGAGAAAGAAGGCTATTGGGTGGACTTTGGCGGATATTCGGGGGATAAGCCCCGCATTTTGTATGCATAACATCAACTTGGATGAAGGAACCAAACCATCTATTGAACATCAAAGGAGATTCAATGAGGCTATGCAAGAAGTTGTCAAAAAGGAGATTATCAAGTGGTTGGATGCCTGGATTGTATACCCCATCTCTAATAGTCCAGGGACTTCTCTGGTTCAATGTGTCCCGAAAAAGGGGGCATGACGGTGGTCACCAATGACAAGAATGAATTGATTCCTATGAGAACATTGACTGGTTGGAGAGTGTGCATGGACTATCGCAAGCTTAATAAAGTCACAAAAAAGGATCACTTCTCACTTCCTTTCTTAGATCAAATGCTCGATAGATTGGCCAACCGTGCTTTCTATTGCTTTCTTGTTGGGTATTCAGGCTACAATTAGATTCTTATTGCTCCGGAGGATCAAGAGAAAACAACATTTACATGTCCCTTATGATACTTTCGCCTTCAAGCGGATGCCATTTGTTTTGTGCAGTGCACTGGCGACTTTTCAAAGGTGTATGATGGCTATTTTCACGGACACGGTGGAGGACTACCTTGAAATTTTCATGGATGGCTTCTTAGTGGTTGGGGATTCTTTTGATGATTGTCTTGAAAATTTGGTTAAAGTTTTGGCAAGATGTGAAGAAACAAATTTGGTGCTCAATTGGGAGAAGTGTCACTTCATGGTCGAGGAAGGTATTGTCCTTGGCCACAAAATCTCAAAGAATGGAATTGAAGTTTACAAGGCAAAGATAAAGGTGATTTCCAAACTTCCACCTCCAACTTCGGTAAAGGGTGTGCGAAGTTTCTTAGGCCACGCATGTTTCTACCGCGCTTCATCAAAGATTTCTCTAAGGTGGTGAATCCGTTGTGCAATCTTCTTGAGAAGGATGCTAAGTTCAACTTCAATGATGCTTGCATGAGAGCTTTTGAATTGTTGAAGTTCAAGTTGACAACTACTCCCATCATCACCGCTCCAAATTGGAGTGTCTCTTTTGAACCCATGTGTGATGCAAGTAATGTAGCGGTTGGAGCTGTCTCAATAGATTGGCCGGCCGTGCTTTCTATTACTTTCTTGATGGGTATTCGGGCTACAACCAGATTCTTATTGCTCCGGAGGATCAAGAGAAAACAACCTTTACATGTCCCTATGGTACTTTCACTTTCAAGTGGATGCCATTTGTTTTGTGCAATGCACTGGCGACTTTTCAAAGGTGTGTGATGGCTATTTTCACGAACACGGTGGAGGAATACCTTGAAATTTTCATGGATGACTTCTCGGTGGTTGGGGATTCTTTTGATGATTGTCTTGAAAATTAGGTTAAAGTTTTAGCAAGATGTGAAGAAACAAATTTAATGCTCAATTGGGAGAACTGTCATTTCATGGTCGAGGAAGGTATTGTCCTTGGCCACAAAATCTCAAAGAATGGAATTGAAGTTTACAAGGCAAAGATTAAGGTGATTTCTAAACTTCCACCTCCAACTTCGGTAAAGGGTGTATGGAGTTGCTTAGGCCACGTAGGTTTCTACCGGCTCTCCATCAAAGATTTCTCTAAGTTGGTGAATCCATTGTGCAAGCTTCTTGAGAAGGATGCTAAGTTCAACTTCAAAGATGCTTGCATGAAAGCTTTTGAATTGTT
Source organism: Nicotiana obtusifolia (assembly GCA_002018475.1). Classification (NCBI taxonomy): domain Eukaryota; kingdom Viridiplantae; phylum Streptophyta; class Magnoliopsida; order Solanales; family Solanaceae; genus Nicotiana; species Nicotiana obtusifolia. The sequence continues at coordinate 190,485 of MCJB01029352.1, read as the reverse complement.
GAAGTTCAAGTTGACAACTACTTTCATCATCACCGCTCCAAATTGGATTGTCCCTTTTGAAATCATGTGTGATGCAAGTGACGTAGCGGTTGGGGCTGTTTTGGGGCAACGCATCAACAAGATTTTTCATCCGGTCTACTATGCTAGTAAGGCCATGAATAGTGCCCAAGTCAACTACACTGTTATGGAGAAAGAGCTCATTGCCATTGTATTTGCAATCGAGAAGTTCTGCATGTACTATATGGGTGCAAAGATCATTGTCCACACGGATCATGCGGCACTTTGTTATCTTATGAGCAAGAAGGACTCCAAAGTTCGGTTGATGAGATGAGTGCTTTTGTTGCAAGAGTTTGATATTGACATCCAAGATAGAAAAGGGAGTAAAAACCAAGTGGCGGACCAGTTGTCTCGTTTGGAGGAGGAGGGGAGGCCGCATGATGTCCTTGAAATCAATGACTCCTTCCCTGATGAGCAACTCTTGGCTATTTTAATGAAAGATGTGCCATGGTTCACGGATCTTGCAAATTTCCTTATGTGTGGAATCATCTCGGATGAGTTGTCTTCAAACCAAAGGAAGAAGCTCAAACGGGATTGTCAAGATTATTATTGGGATGCACCATACCTCTTCCGGATTTGTACGGATGGGGTGATTAGAGGATGTGTACCGGAAGAAGAGCAAGATGAAATTCTTGCGGCTTGTCATTCTTCACCATATGGTGGTCATCATGGTGGAGCAAGAACGGCGGCCAAAGTGCTAAGTTGTAGTTTCTATTGGCCCACTTTTTACAAGGATGCTAGTGAGCTAGTGAAAAGATGTGATGAATGTCAACGGGCCGGTGGAATCTCAAAGAAAAATGAAATGCCTCTCACTACCATTTTGGAGATTGATGTTTTTAATATGTAGGGTATTGACTTCATGGGTCCTTTTAGAGTTCTTGTGGAAACACCTATATCTTGGTCGCGGTGGATTATGTATCCAAATGGGTAGAGGTCGTTGATCTACTCAACAATGAGGCGAGAAGTGTGGTGGCATTCTTGAAGAAGAATATTTTCACATGGTTTGGTACTCCGCGGGCAATTATAAGCGATGGGGGGTCACATTTTTGCAACAAGGCTTTCGACACTTTACTTAGCAAGTATGGTGTTAATCATAAAGTCACGACTCCCTATCATCCACAAGCTAGCGGTCAAGTGGAAGTTTCCAACCGGGAGATAAAGAGTATTTTATCCAAAACGGTGCATGCTAATCGAACGGATTGGCCAAGAAGCTTGATGATGCACTATGGGCTTATCGGACGGCTTACAAAACACCTATTGGAATGTCACCATACCGATTGGTGTTCGAGAAAGCTTGTTACCTTCCGGTGGAACTTGAGCACAAGGCCATGTGGGCTCTAAAGAAGTTGAATCTTGATTGGGATGTAGCCGCTAACTTGAGGGTTGCACATTTGAATGAATTGGATGAGTTCCGGTACCATGCTTTTGAAAGTTCATCCTTATACAAAGACAAGATGAAATATCTTCATGACAAATACATTCAGAACAAAGAGTTCAAGGCGTGCGATCTTGTATTGTTTTTTAACTCAAGGTTGAGGATGTTTCCCAGGAAGCTAAAGTGTGGAGTGGTCCTTTTGAAATTGTGGATGTGACACCTTTTGGTGCATTGGACTTGAAGAACAAAAATAATAAAGTATTCCGAGTCAATGGTCACCGGGTGAAGCACTACTTGGGAAAAGTTGGAGATAGCCACGTCATGGCGGTCATTCATTTTAATTAATGGTATTCTGTGTCGTGCCACTACGTTAAATCAGGCGCTTCTTGGGAGGAAACCCATGTTTCTTTTCTTTTTCCTTTGGTAGTTAGGTGTTGTTTTTGTTCTAACTTGATTTGAAGTGTGCTACAGGGCTGAGTGTGACTTATAGGAACTGTGGACAAAAATGTGGCTAAGTGTTGAAAGAAGTGCGGATCGCTGTTGATTTTTGCAGATCGCACAATTTGAAATGTTGTAGCAATAGAGAAATGCAGCCGCACAATTATCTTGCAGACCGCACAAATGAGAAATGGAAAAGAAAAACTCTCTGAAGTTTGAGCCTGTTAGAGAAGAGGTCGATGTGCGACCGCAAGGGAAATCTGCGACTGTACACAAAATTGTACGGGCCGCAAATGAGATGCTGAAGATAATGCCCCAAGTAACAGAGTGTGGACCACACATGAAAATGTGCGGCCGCACTCGACCTTCTTCCCCTTTCATAGACCATAGGTATAAATAGAAGGGTAGGGGCAAGGGTTGCGATTTTCACTCTCTGAGCACAAAATAGCACTCTCTTGAAAATTCTTGGTGAATCTATCTGTCCACACACACAACATCTTTTTCAGTCACTCATCACACACATTCATCTGGTTTGCTTCAATTCCTTGTTAATCGTTTCATTTTAATTTGTAGATTTTTAGTCATTTTTAGGCCGTTTGTCAATAGAATTCAATTGTGCATTCATGTGGGGGTAAATCTGTAATGGGTTAACTAATACATGCTCTATGGGGACGGGGTCAACATATTCTCATGCCTCTATGTTATTGCCATGTAAAAATTTACACAAAATTGCAAAACCTAGATAGAAAAACCGGATTATTCATAGTTTTCGAATTCTGCGGCCGCACTTGAAATTGTGCGGTCCGCAGATTGTAATTTTAGGGCAACATAGCGAAAGAAGGGATCTGCGGCTGCAAGACAAAATGTGCGGACCACAGATTTCCCATCGCGGCAGCAGAACAAACCTTTTACTGTGATCAGGGAGTCTACACATTTTGACTCAAATGTTGGGCCGCAGGTCTAATTGTGCGGACCACAGAAAACAGGCTGCGGCCGCACATCAGCCAATTCTCTGTGATCAGAGAGTTGGCACTTTTTGGGATTAAGAGTTGCACCCGTAAGTGAAACTGTGCGGAACACACTTCATTTTCGCGGCTGCAAGACAAAATTGTGTGGTCTGCAAGTCCAAATCTGTGGCCGGAAGAAAATTTTACGGACCAAAGATATGGTTTCCTGCAAGCATGCTTTGACTGTGTGCCCTCACTGTGTCTTCTGGTTTATATCTTACTTGCCTGTCTCCTGGGTATGTTTGAACATTGAATTGCAAATAACAATCGCCTTTGCTTAATATAGACAATGGTTTGATCTAGGGGACGAGGCGACACATCTAAAAGAAGGGGTGAACCTTCTCGGGGTCGAGGCAAGAATGCCTTATCTCCGGGCCAAAAAAAGACAACTACAAAGAAAGCTACAACCGGCAGAGGGAGAGGTGCACATCTCTCCGAGACGAGCTCATATGTCTCGTCAAGGGAAGCATCAGATGGCAACGCAGCCTCTATTTAGGAGCAGCCGGTCGTACAGTCAAGGCCGCAAGGGGGATACTAACTCAAGGACAAGCCGTCCTCATCTCATAGCTCTTTCGAGGACTCGGAGAGTGCTAGTCAGGCTTCTGAGCCATTAGCTACACCTGTTCTTGAGGCACAAGATACACCAGTTCAGGATATCCCCAATGATGGCAGAGGGGTAGCTGCTACAGCTGCCGACCTTGAAAGGTCGAAGAAGAAAGAGGTTTGGGAGGACCGATTTGTCAGCTGGGCTACCTTCACCAGCTTTTGTACATGGTGGCCAATGAGGTCATTAACTCTCGAGCGACAGTTTCTATTGAAAGATTTGGAGAGGTACAACCCAACAGTGTTGAGATAGTTCAGGGAACGGAAGGGGTGGATGTGGTTCACTCAAAGTGTAATGGACGCCAAAGAATACCTGGTTCGTGAATTCTGTGCAAATATGGCTCACAGAAAAAAAGGGGACTAAAGTGACTAAAGTACTTAACTTAAAAGTGAGATTTGATCAACATACACTCAACACGTACTTGGGCTTCGAAGATGTTGAGCCAAAGGAATATTTGGAGAAGTATGTGATGGGAGACGCAACCCGGCCTTGGTTGGTGGAGATTCTACAGCACCAGGGCCACCACACCCATGGATTGCCCCTGGGGTTACTCTGAGTTTCGAGGCGAAAGGGTGGCAAACCTTTGGCTGCAGCAGACGGGACCCCAGCCAGAATGAGACTTTCCTTCCGATTACTCAGGCAGTTCAAGTTGCTTCTATTATTGCCGGGTACCCTATCAATGTGGGGGCCGTGATGTCGGCCAACATCTCAGTGATTGCTCGGCAAGATGACTCGTCCTACCCCTATCTCAACACTATTACAGAATATCCCACGGGTACAAAAAAGAGCTAGGGATTATGATATAAAGGTGAGGCCGAAGAAGCCTTTTACTTAGTATTCACTGATGGATGCAAACAATATAAAGAAGAAAGTCCAGCCTCCTACCATCACGGGCCAGTCTGATGAGCTAGCTATGGTAGCTGCTAAGGCAGTTAATGTTCCATCCACTTCAAACTAGCCTTTCTCCAGTGCCACAGCTATGCCTCCACCATCATCCATAGCACATACTGCAGTTCCTGCTACAACTCCCACCTCAGCTTTGAAGCTAGTGCTTATGCCTACTGCCATACTTTCTGCACTGCGAGTCTCCCAGACATTAGCAAGTCTCAAAAACTGGATGCGGACAGCCACTACAAAGCTGTCTGACTTATCTAGTATTGTTGCAGTGCAATTTTTTGTTCAGGCACCTCAATTTCCCCCAACAGTTGAAGAGACATTGAAGAAGCTCCAAGAGAACCAGAACACTATTATGGCCACCTTAGTACTACACGCGTCAGTGCTCGAAGAGTTGGGAAAGGAAGTAAAGAAGATGAGAAAGTCCCAGGGCAGCAAGAAGTCAGTGGACAAGCTTCGGAGACAGGTGACCAGACTTGCTACAGCTGGAGATCTCCCCTTTGACATGCTGATTGACCCACACCATTCAGGACCAGATCCTACAGCACTAACAGCACCGATGGCACCAACTGGTCAGTCTGAGGAGCTAGACCTTGCTGCCGACACTGCCGAGGTAGTGTGTTAGATGTTCACCAACCCAGCCACACCGAGAGTTGAGGATGATGAGATTCAGTTGGATGAGCCTGCGGGCGGTGACATTGCTGGGGACACAGAGATGTCCAAAGAGCCATAGGGAGTTTTCTTAACTCTTTCCCCTCTTTTACTCTTATTTTGTTAAGCATTAGGGACAATACTTATATTATTCGG
>MCJB01029352.1:64195-185259 GCA_002018475.1 Nicotiana obtusifolia | reverse complement strand
GGGGGGGGGGGGGGAGGGGTGGAGTTTATTGATAATATTTGATACATTCTGAGACATTTGGCCTGTAATAACTTGATATTGTTTTTTTTCTCTTTTCTTATTATGTATATATTCTCTCTCTTTCTCTCATTATGTATATCCATTCTATTTTCAGTAGTTGTTTCTTATATTGTTTCTTTATTAGTTTTTGTTTAATTTAATAACTTCTTTTTATGTTTTAGTAGATAATAAGCCTTGGTTTTCTTAATGCCACGGTTCTTTCCAAAGGTAGCTATTGTGTGAACCGGGTGACTTGTCCCAACGATGGATGGCGTGACAACCTTCTTAAGGGAGTGAGTTCGTTTTGTGTTTAGGTAATAATAGTAGTAGTAATGAATAAAAAGACCTAATTAAGTCATGCTCGAAGAGTCAATCATGCTTCAATTGGTACCAACACACTTACCTATGTGCTTATGGTTAAGGACAAGGTTTTTAAAAGAAATAGTTCTAGTCAGTGACTTTGTGACTCTTGTGTTGACTTTGGCAATTATCGAGTGGTTTAATTGGACCACAGTGATCTTTAAACTTGAATTGGTCGTTGTGGGCCTTCAACTCTGTACTCTTTAACAATCCGGTTGCGTGAGGGTTGAGATGAATTGTTGCTAATCCAAGTATCCGTGCGAAGGATCTAGAACTTGCTCTGAATGTGTTCCAAGGCGAAATCCTAAATTTTGCTTGGTTCGAGAAGTGATTGTAGGCTCTTCTTGGCCCATTAGAGTTTTCTATTGGCAACCAATGTCATTATCCTTAGTCAACCCCTTTGAGCCTCTAGCCTTTCTCATTTGATAATTATGTTACAAACCTTTACCCGTTTGGTCGTGACCTTCTCTTGGCACCCGAGCTTTCCTTAACACTCTTGTGAAACAAATGGCTTAAAATATAAGTTTGAGGGAGAAACGAGGAACTTGAAAAAGGTATCAAGGCATAAAAAGAGAAAAGAAATGATCTCTATGAGAAGAGAAGGCAAGAAAAGAAAAGAACAAAAAGAAAAATACAAAAGTGAATAATTGGAAGGGTTGAATGGATTCAAAAAGAGGTAATGATCCCAAACATGGAGAAATAAAAAAGGGAAAACAAGAATGAAATGATCAAGAAAGAGTGATGTTAAGTCTCTCTAGTCCCAAATGTAAAGAAAGTGCCTCTAAGAATTGGCAAAGGGTGAGCCCAGAAATGAAATATAGAGCGCTTAAAGAAAAGTGTAACCACTCACCCATACCGTATCCGACCCTAATCCAAAAGCCTTCATTATTTCCCGAAGGAAGTCCTACTTGATTTCAAGCCGGGTGAGCTTACATTAGTGGCGATCTACATGAGGAGCAAGCATATGGTACTTGAAGCCGTACTTGTGACATTCTCTTGAGAGAGATGAGTGAACCTTTCATAAATCTTTGGATTCAGTGCTAAATTTCTTAAGTGAGCCAGACAAATGAAAAGTAGAAGAGGAAGAGTTTGGGGTCCACCATGACCCACATGATAAAGCAAGAGTCCTTGATGAGTAAAGTAAATTCTTGAAGCTCAATTGCCACATTAGAACTATATGTGCATGAATGTTTAACTTATTGCCTTGTTGATAATACATGAGAAGTGTGGGCAATTATTGGTCCCAACTAAATTATGGATGGCTCATCTTTGACTCGCTGAAATGACTCTTAACTTTTGGAGGGGGAAACTAATTTATTTTCTAGAGGACAAGCAAAGACATAAGTTTCCGGGAGTTGATAAGTGGCGACTTTGACTGCTTATTAGTACCTTTTAGCTTTTGTTTAGTCTAAAAGTATTGAATTGTATTTCCGAAAAAATTATGCAAAATTGCAGGAATGCTGGAAGTTTGGGCTCCCGAGATGAAATCCGACTCAAAAAGGAGTGTTCCGAAGCACAAGACAATCATAGAAGAAATTGTGTACGTGATCACTCCTTACTCGAGAGAACTCTATCCTAGATAAGGGAGGAGTTAGAAGTTGAAGATAACTAGAACTCTTCCACCAAGGAAGAGTATTGAATTAGAACTCTAGTTAAGAATATTGAATTAGAGCTCTAGTTATTTCCTATTCTATGAACTCTATAAATTGCAAGATGTTCTCATTTTACAGGTACGCACAAACGCTGAAGTTAAACGTAAGTTAAGAGCAAAATAGCAAGGCATTTTGCAAGCAATTCATGTGTGATTAAGTGTGCGAACCTGAAGCTACATGAACCAGATAGAAGAACCAGTTCCAAGTGTCTGTCTTTTACTCTAGTTTCATTGTAGTAGGTGTTTTAAATTATACCTTTCAGCTTTATCTAGAAGCAATTGTACTAGGTATGAGTGTTATATTCAAGTTAGAGTTAACTTGAAGTTGTCGCACTAGAGGCTGGTTGCCACAAAAGGAATAGAGGTAATCTTTAGGTTTACAAAGAGTTTTGTAAATGCTGTTTTTTTGGCTCAGTGATTTAGTGAAGTGTTGGGAAAAATCCTACTGAGTAGTAGGTCATGGTTTTTTCACTTTTTGAGCTAGGTGTTTTCCACGTAAAAATACTTGTATTCTTTACTTTCCGTATTTATTATTCCGTTATAGTAGTATAAGGAACACATAAAAGAACCAAGTCCTTCTATAATCTATGCATGCGAAAAATTGGACATTACACAAATCACTTCCTCTCATGTGGTACTAATTATAAAACAACACAAATACTATAAAATAAATCAAACCAATTTAGGATTCATACTTTTTAAACCTGGATAGATGATGATCTATGTTTAAGGAAACAATCAGTTGAGTGGACACTTTTTTCTTAAAATAGAGGCACGCAGATTTATTAGAATAGAAAGAGTAGTGACGGATGGGGAGTGGACCCACCTGCGGGGTTCCCATATTAGGAAGCAGAGGGTAAGAGAGAAGAACAAGGTGATGCTGATGATATAAGCACAAGGCTAAGTAGCTCAGGAAGGCTAAAATTTTCGTGTTCCTTTTTTAGCCAATTAAATTGCTAAGTTCTAATGTAATTACAATAAAATCCTCATGGGCCCACGTGACAAAAGGTTGACACGTGTTCACATTTTTTAAATAAAGACTTCTCGTCATTCCAAGTCTACAACAAAGCACTAAACACAAGAGAACGAGCAAAGAATGCACAATAGTAAGACAAAATGACCAGAATACCCTCATAATGCCAAGAAGGCATATTGACCTAATGTATGCCTATTCTCCCTTATAAATTGTTAACATATGATTTCACCTACCTCTTTTACAGCATACAAATTATGTCTGCTACGTCTGATTACATTAGTAAAGCCTAAAAAGAATTTTAAAAGAAGCGATAGGAATAACTCTTGTTATTATCAATTAGCGATGTTTGATCTAGATTTTATTCTTATCCGCAGGTAAAATCTTGGTAGCAAAGTGTGTTTTCAACTAATTCTGTTTGTTGGAAGCAAGTTCAAATTAATTATCATCATATTATATTATAAGCAAGAAAACTTTTAGGTAAAGTTAATTTATCATAATAATTTTTAAAAGTTTAATGACCAAATTATCCTCTACTTAAAATTAAAATTACCTCCCAGTAAATAATATTTTATACTTAATTCCCTTTTAAAAAATTCACAACATTAATCATATATCATATATTCATATTTATATTTATGTTTATGTTTATATTTATATTTATATTCTTTTATCTATTATTATTATTATTATTTATATTAAAAGTGAGAAGCTCCTAAGTGTAAGATTGAATTACCAAAATGCACATAAAAAATTAAATCACAATATTGCCCTTCGCTTAAGGACAACACTTAACCTTCCTATACGTATTGCAAATGTACGGTTTATGTCAACCTAAAGGATAAAATTGTACTACAAAAAATCATTATTAATTTCTATAAGGACCCTTAATTATTGTCCAACTACACACTTCTCTTTGTTCCTATCAAAACTTGGGGAATTTGTGAAGTTGGTAATCTGAGATGTTATTAAGATGAAGAAGAATCGATTATGATTCCTATGCTTTTATTGTACTTCCCGTTTCTTATAAAACATGGTATATACAATCAATTTCCAATATCATCCGCCTCGTGCTTCAGTTCTTCCCTACAACAGGCATCTCTTTATTTTCTCCCCAACCCTTCTTTTCTATTGCCTTTTCAATTTAAATCATCAGCTTATGTCTAAATATTGTATAGTTGTCAGTTTATGTTCTTTTCATTAATGATTTACTGTGTATTGTTTCTCTAATAGCTAAGTTTCCTTGCAGATACGAAATATAATTCATCGGGTACAAACTCTTCAAGGTCTATGCGTTACATCTTTCTGGTTGTGGTTTTCAAACATTCCATTAAATTATAGAAATCTTACGTCTCCTCTCATGACTTCTCGGATGTTCCATATTCATCTAAGCTAATATAATCTTTCATCATATGCATGCTACAATCTATATAACTTGCAAACTTAGCTTATATGTATTCATTTTGAAGTATGAATTTTGAATTATGAATTCAGTTACTTCTAACTAGATGCTCTATTTATACTTGGAATGATGTTTTTGTCATTTGTTACCCGTGCATGGATCTATATATTAAAATTCTTAATTTTGTCTAACACTTGCTTCGGATAATTGTTTCCTTCTGATAACCGCTGTAGCTTAAGGTAATATTTGTTCATCTGAGTGTAAGTTTATATTTTTATATTCAATAGGACGAAACTTGAAGAATATATTTAGACAATAAAAAAAGGAGAAATATGGAAGTTTTGTTTTAGAAGAAATTCTAGCAATCAATTGCATATATTGATGTTTAGAGAATTAAAAGAGTGAAGGAAAATGCTATAAAGGAAACTCATTTTCCAATGATACTACGGGGTTTAGAATCAACAGCAAAGTTAGAAGCCTCACATGCTGCGCAATAAATTAAAAAACATATTAAAATTGAATGCAAAATTGAATACATCATACATTAGGTAAAGATGAAAAGACTAGCCAATAGCTTGAAATCAAGCATAATTAATGTGAGAAATTTTCTTCAATACATTGTAATTGATATATTACGTGATTCGATTTTAGTGATAGTTTCACATTTTAATATGTGACAAAAAATATAGTTTATTCAAAAGTAGTGATTGCTCACTTTTACTAGGCATTTCATGCCTCCGAAATTCTTTTTAAATTTGAGCTTGTAATTTTTTTCTTCGAAACATGGGTATTACATCACTCACATATAAGTATTTATTCTCATAATTTTTTTGTTTGTCAAGTTCTTTTCTGTTATTTCATGAAGTACTAAAATATCAAACTTTGGATATCTAACACATGATTGTCTTATTATATTTCATAATATATTTCTGTTTACATAATTCCTTCGTATTATTATTTTAAATTCATAGATGAAAGTATTCGTAATTTTGAGTCTGATAAATAGTACGTCTACATGCAATTATGATTTACATATATCACTTAAACTTTTTGATGTCAATAATTATTCAGTATCTCTATTGCAAATAACTATGTACTTCTATGCATGTCAATACAATGAAATTGATCTGCTAGCCTTTCTAAAAAATACATATGTTGATTGAATTTATGTACAATTTTTATAAAATACTACTGTCACTCGATAACAACATTTTGCTATGTATTCAACAATAAAAAGAGGAGGCTACAATTTTACAAGAGAGGACGGCGTGACGCATTTGCATGAATACGTGACGTTGCACATAATCACATTTAAACTATGTGTTGATGAACTACCAAAATATAAGAAAATTGATAAGCTGAATATTTGATATATATTTTCAGTATATGTACAACCAACTATAATAGTGACCTACAATTAAGTCATTCGAATGGGATGACTAATTGCGAGCGCAGCGCATAAAATATTTCGTGTTCATGCAGGGTTCAGGGAAGGGCCGCATTCGTGAGGGTGTGATGTAGACAGCCTATCTTGATGCAAGCATCAGTGGCTGATTCCACGGCTTGACTATTCATCAATTTTAGCTTGTGTTTTTCTTTTTGCTTTCAAAATTTCAGTTACTTATTGTGCACAAGTTCTACTATTATCTTTACCGTTTTAAAACTTTTTTAACCAACTGACATGAGACACACGTACGACGCACGTGTCCATAAACTAATTCACCAATAAATATGAAGCTCGATGCCCAAAAAAGAGACACCAAATTGGATTCACTATCAGTAGTTAGTTTTACTATTGTATGGGTTCAAATCTAATGTCCTTTTTTTGCTTTCCTCTTAAGTAGTGGAATTCTTTTTAAAAAGAGATACTGAAACTACAAATCAATTTCAGGTTTTGATGCGGAGCATCTAGAATCACGTGGTAGCAAAGTTGGACTCTCCTTATAGAAATTAAACAAACATGAAGCATACCCTCTCGAGCCCTAACATTAGAAAAAAGAGATTGCAAGCATTCTCACCTTATAAAAGTGTATACCGGTAAAAAACCAAGCTCACGATATACTCCAGCCTCCAACAAGGTAAAACGAGTTCGAGATATGATTGCGAAGGATCGAAATCGAAGCAAGGGTCTCATCGAGTCAGAGTCCGGGGGCCGATTGTCTGCCCTCAAGAATACCGAGGTCATGATTCGAGATCAATCCAAATACTAAGAGACTTCGGAGAATATTGTCGGGCAATCAAGCACGACCAACAGAAGGCCGTAATATCTATGACCAGCCGGATATCATGGCGGATCTCGGCATGTATCGATGTAGAACCAACAATCAGTTAAACAGAAGATCTTTTACGTTTTATAGAGTTGTACTTAGAGTAGGATTCCCCTACTATATAAATGGGGGTCTGATAATTCATTAAACATACTGTGACACTCATTCCAAGGTAATATACTATTATTTTTACTGTTATTCTAAGCTTTTTCTTTCATTCATCAATATTACCCACCGTGATCGCAGATCGAGGGTGAATATTTCATAAAACTGGAATCATCCTCCTCGCGTGGTTTGAATTTACTGTATTTCTATTTGTTCATTCTAACCCAATTTATCGTTTTGTATCAAATTAATCCGCGCATCCTTAAAACCACTTACAAATTTAATTGTTATCCGATTTTAAGGGTAAACAGTTTGGCGCCTACCATGGGTTAAGGATAATAGTGGCAATTTAATACAAATTTTCATAACACATCCTACTTCACACTTGTTCTTTAAAGTGTCTTTGATTTCAGGTCAACGTCTAAAATGTCGAACTCCCAATATGCCCTTCTAAACACGGATGCTGAGTCTGGCCACCATGGCGAGAACAACAACACGACACCCCCTGTAACGAGGTGTGCCTTGTCGATCCCAACAGAATCCCGGACGCGGACCCAATCAACGCAAACTCACATATGGCCATCAACACGAACTTGCCTACCGATCCTGAAAACAACGTCTGCGGGAGAATCTGTTCGGTAGCCCAAAATATTCGTGAAGGTGAAGGAGATGGGATCAACTTACGGGTGATCTTCGAAATGTTGTAGGCTCAGCTGGCAGCGATAGCCCAACTGCATAACCAAAACCGTGCTCTCAGTAGGGTTGATCCCAAATCATCTTGGGAAAACACTCGCAGAAATAAACCAGCTACAGATAGACTAAATGAAGCTGATCCCGGGACCAACCCGAGATAATAAAGATGCTCGAGGAATTGACAAAACGAGTAGAAAGGAGAGAAAAAAAAAAATCGAAGCCAACGACAAGAAGGCGGAGACCTACAAGTCCAGGGTCGACCAAATCCTCGAAGCACCATCGATATTAAAAGGTCTAGACTCCAAAAAATTTTGTTCAGAAACCTTTTCCTCCGAGCGCAGCCTCGAAGCCGATCCCAAAAAAAGTTTTGCAAGCCTGAAATTCCTAAGTACAACGGAACAATAGATCGAAATAAACATGTGACCTCGTACACATGCGCCATCAAGGGGAACGACTTAGAAGATGATGAGATCGAATCTGTCCTGCTAAAAACGTTCAAAGAGATCTTGTCGAAATGAGCTATGATATGGTGTCACAACTTACCCCCCAATTCTATTGACTCGTTTGCTATGCTTGCAGATGCTTTTGTAAAAGCGCACGCCAGAGCCATCAAGGTCAAGACCAGGAAGTCGGACCTGTTCAAGGAAAAGCAAAGAAATAACGAGATGCTTAGGGAGTTCATGTAAAGGTTTCAAATGGAATGGATTGACCTTCTGCCGGTGGCAGACGATTGGGCACTTCAGGCCTTCACGCAAGGACTCAATACTCGTAGCTCGTTGGTTTCGCAGTAGTTAAAGCAAAATCTAGTAGAATATGCAGCTGTAACTTGGGCCGATATATGATCGCGCCCAAATGCACACCTCTAAACAAGGTATGAAACGGTCGATTACAATTATAGTAACCCAACAAAGAGTCGGGGTCGAATCCACAGGGAGCTAGATGAGAGTTAGGGGTATATATTCTAATGCGTGAATTAAATTATCTTAATTTGTACTTCCACAAAATAGTTTTATTTCTATTTCTAATTTTATACTAAAGTTTGAAGAATAAATAAAAAAGACTAGGAATAGTTGTTTTTGATTTTTTTCAAATTGGTAAAAAGCCTAGGGCTATGACCATTACCTAGGTGTTTGCCTAATGGGATAAAGGCCTTAATGCTTGTTTTGTTGATCGGGGTATATTATAGCTATCAACTCTCAATTACCCACTCAATACCTTCCGGTCAGAGAGTTGTTTTGCCCGATTTGGCTTTCTCAAGACCGAATGAGTATCACAGAAAACAGTTGATAAAAGCTCAAGTCGGGTTACTACTATCTCTAGGTTGAACCCTTTAATTGGGTTAATCAATCTCTTGATTGACCCAATTCCTTGTTAGCCAAGTTTTCCCAGACTAAGTCTCTCTTTCTCAAGTAGAGACTAAGTCAAATAGGCTTGAATTAATGTTTGCGGCCATTAGTTTCACAAATTAAAAAATAAACTAGGCTAAATAATAAATACCCAATCATAAAAAAGTACTAAATTAGATACCCATAATGTTTACACACTAGGGTTGGGTCACAACCTTAGTGAAAATCTAGCTACTCATGTTTGTGTTTGAAGAAAAAAAAAAGAAAAAATTAATTAAACTCATAATGTAAGCTTAAAATAATAAAATCTATTGTAAAATACACCAAAATATAGTAAACTTCCAAAAGAGTCAAAGAGAAACGGGTACAGTACTTGCTGATCTCAAAGCATAACCTAATTTTGTGAAACTCGTCTATTCATACAAGGCTAAAAATTTCGGACAAAAATACCCTTCAGGAGGTTCTGCGGCCGCACAATTTCACGTGCGGTCCATAGAATTCTTCATCTGGCAGGAGCTGGGATTCTGTGGCCGCACAATTCTGAACTGCGGCCGCGAGGCAATATTTCTGCTGTCCGCGGATTTAGCACTACGGCTGCAAGGCACTCTTTTGTGGTCCACAATAGTATGATTGCAGCCGCAAGATAATCTTCTACGGCCGCACAAATCTTTTGCGGACCGCAATTCGAGAAAGCTCTTGACTTGGTTTTTTGTCATCTCTCTGATCTTGGATCCTAGTCCATCTTTTGTGGCTGCACAATTCATGTGCATTTTGCAATTTGCTCAAAAGTCTGCTGAGTTTTCCTTCTTTGATTGCGGTCGCAAATAGAATTCTGCGGACCGCACATTGTAAGCTTTTGTGCCTTTTTTTGTCTTGTGTTTAGACTACTCCTTTTTGAGTCGGATTTCATCTATTGGGAGTTTAACATCTAGCATTCTTGCAATTTTGCACATTTTATTAGTTTCAGGAACACAATTCAATGCTTTTAGATTAAAACAAAAGCTAAAAGGCGCTATAATTACTCCCTCCGTTTCAATTTAGATGAGGTAGTTTGACTCGGCAAAGAGTTTAAGAAAAAAGAAGAAGACTTTTGAAACTTGTGGTCTTAAAATATTAAGAGGTAAAAACTTTGTGGGGTCATGACATTTGAGTGGTTATAAAAGCTTCTCATTAAGGGTAAAATGTATAAAATGAAGAGTTTAAAGTTGAATTATATCCAAATTTAGATATGTGTCATTTATTTTGGAATTAAACTAAAAAGAAAAGTACCTCATCTAATTTGAAACGGAGGGGGTAGTCAAAATCCCCACTTATCAACTCCCCCAAACTTATGTCTTTGCTTGTCCTCAAGCAAACAAAATAGTTTTCACCTCCACAAGTTAAGGGTCATTTCAGCCAATCAAAGGTGAGCCATTCATACATCAGTTGGAACCAACAAATATCCACTCTACTTATATATTATCAACAGGGCGACAAGTTAAACATTCATGCACATATAGTTCTAATGTGACACTTGAGCATCAAGAGTTGACTTTATTCATCAAAGAAGCTTGATCTCTCATGTAGGTCATTGTGGATCCCAAAGTCCTCTTCCTCTACTCTCCGTTTGCATAGACCACTTAAGTATTTTAGCACTCAATCCAAAGATTTATGAATGATTCACTCATCTCTCTCAAGAGAATATCGCAAGTATCGCTTCAAGTACCATAGGCTTGCCCCATATGTAGATCGCCAGCAATGTAAGCTCACTCGGCTTGAAATCAAATAGGGCTTCTTTCGGGATGTAATGAAAGGCTTTTGGATTAGGGTTGGATACATTATGGTTGCGTGGGTTCACCTTTCCTTAAGCCTTCCATTTTTTTAATTCTCCGCTCACACTTTGCAATTCTTTGAGGCATTTTCTTTTCCTTGGGGAACTAGAGAGACTTAACATCACTCTTTCTTGATCATGACATTCATTTTGTCCCTCTTTATATCTCCATGGTTTGGATCATTACCTCTCTTTGAATCCCTTCAATTCTTCCACTTATTCGTTTTTTTTTTTTTTGCATTTTTGTATTTGTTCTTTTCTTTTCTTGCCATTTCCTTCTCATCATTTCTTTTTCTCGTTTTGTGCCTTGATACATCTTTCAAGTCCTCATCTCTCCCCCAAACTTACATTTTTAGCCAATTATTTCACAAGAGTGTTAAGGAAAGCTCGAGTGCTAAGAGAGGGTCACGACAAAACGGGTAAAGGCTTGTAACATGGTTATCAAATGAGAAAGGCTCGAGGCTCAAATGGGTTGACTAGGGATAACAACATTGCTAGGCAATGGAAAATTCAAACGGGCCAAGGAAAGCCTACAATCACTTCTCAAGACAAGCAAAACTTAAGACTTCGCCTTGAAACACATTCGGGGCAAGTTCTAGACCTTTCGCACGGGTACTTGGACTAGCAACAAAGCATCTCACCCCTCACGCAACTGGATTGTTGAAGAGGATAGATTCGAAGGCTCACAACGACCATATTCAATATTGAAAATCACTATGGTTCGATTATGCTACTCGATGATTGCGTAAGTGAACACAAGAGTCACAAAGTCACTAACTAGAGCTATTTCTTCTGAAAACCTTGTTTCTAACCATAAGCACGTAGTTAAGTGTGTTGGTACCAAGTGAAGCATGTTTGACTCTTCGAGCATGACTCAATTAGGTCTTTTTATTCATTACTCCTACTATTATTACCTAAACACAAAACCGACTCATTCCCTTAAGAAGGTTGTAATGCCATCCATCATTGGGAAGAGTCACCCGGTTCACACAAAAATTACCTTTGGAAAGAACCGTGACATTAAGAAAACCAAAGGCTTATTATGTACTAAAACCTAAAAAGAAGCTACTAAAACAAACAAGAAAGCTACTAACTCAAAAAGAAGCTACTGAATTAAACACTAATTAATAGGAAAACAAACATAAAGAAGCGACAAAGCAAAAACTATCGAAAGCATAACAAATATACATAACGAGGGAGAAGGAGAAGATATATACATAATGAGAGAAGTAGAAGAAAATAGTATCAAGTTATTACAAGCCAAATGTCTCAAAATCAACAAAATAAGATCATATAAACTCTGCCCCCTTGAATAAAAATAAGCATTGTCCCCAATGCTTAACAAAATAAGAGTAAAGGAAGTTTAAGAATGAAGAACTCCCTATGACTCCTTGGACATCTTTGTTTCCCCAGCAACATCACCGCCCTCAGTCTCATCTACTGGATCTCATCATCCTCAACTCTGGGAGTGACTGGTTTGATGAACATCTGAGGCACTGCCTCGGTAGTGTCGGCAGCAAAGTCTGGCTCCTCAGACTGGCCAGCTGGTGCTACCGGTGCTTTTGGTGCTATAGGATCTGGGCCTGGATGGTATGGGTCAATCAGCATGTCAAATGGAATATCTCCGGATGCAGCAAGCTCGGTAACCTGTCTTAGGAGCTTGTCCACTGACTTTTTGGAGGCCTAGAATTTTCTCATCTTCTTTACTTCTTTTCCCAGTTCTTTCATCACTGATCCATGTTGTACCAATGTAGCCATGATGGTGTTTTGGTTCTCTAGGAGCTTCTTCAATGTTTCTTTCACTGATGGGGGCTTCTGAGGTGCCGGAATAGAAGACTATGCTGCAACGGTACTGGATAAGTCAGACAGCTTTGCAGTGACCGTCTGCATCCAATTGTTGAGGCTCGTCAATGTCTGGGAGACTCGCAGAGCAGAAAGTAGAGCAGTAGGCTTGGGAACCTCTTCAAAGCCGAGGTGGAACCTGTAACAGGAACTGCTGTAGGAACTGAGTATAGTGGTGGAGGCATGGCTGCGGCACTAGATGAAGGCTCGGCTGAAGTGGATAGAACATCAACTACCTCTGCAACTACCACCGATGGCTCATCAGAATAGCCTTTGGTGGTAGACGGCTGGCCCTTTCTCTTAGGGTTGTGTGCATCCATCAATAAGTACCATGAGAAAGGCTTCTTCGCCCGCACCTTTATATCAAAGTCCCTCGGTTCTACCTTCGCTTCCGTAAGATACTCTGTAATGGTGTTGGGATACGGGTAGGATGTGTCAGCTTGCTAGGCAACCATAGAGATGTTGGCCGACATCACGGAACCTACATTGATAGGGTATCCGGCCATGATGGAAGTAATTAGAACTGCCCGAGGGATCGGAAGATATGTCTCATTCTGGCACGGGTCTATTCTGCTGCATATAAAGGTTTGCCACCCCTTTGCCTTGAAGCTCAGAGTGCTCCTATGAATAGAAACCCTGCTGTGATCCATGCTGGTGGCGGCCCAGGAGCTGCTACAATCTCTACTAGCCAAGGACGAGCTGCATCCCCAAGTGCACATTTCTCTAAGTACTCTGTGGGATCGACATCATCAAATCCTAAGTAGGTGTTCAATGTGTGCTGATCAAATCAAACCTTCAGGTTTCTCACTTTTGTCACCTTTGTCCCTTTCTTGATATGCACCACATTGGCGTAGAATTCCCAGACAAGGTACTCCTTAGCATCAATCGCGATCTGGGTAAACCACATCCACCCTTTGCGCTCTCTAAACTGTCTCAATACTACAAGGTTATACCTCTCTAGATCTTTTAACTGAAACTGTAGCTCAAGAGTGAGCGACCTCACTAGCCACCAATCAAGGAAACTAGAGAAAGCAGCCAAGCTGACTAGCCGGTCCTCCCATACCTCTTTCTTCTTCGACAGCTGAAGGCTGGTAACTGTAGCATCTCCCCCTTTGCCATCATCGGGGATGTCCTAAATGATGTTTCTGGTGCCTGAGGGACAGGTGTAATGGAAGGCTCAGAAGCCTAACTGGCAATCTCGGAACCCTCGAAAGTGCTATGGGATGTAGATGACTCGTCCCTAAGCTGATACCTCTCTAGCGGCCTTGACTGAACAGCCAACTGCTCATGTATAGAGGCTATGTTGCCTTCTGATGCTTCCCCTGATGGGGCATAAGAACTGGTATCGGAAAGGTCTGCACCTCTCCCTTTGCCAGCTACTGTTTTCTTTCTAATTTCATGCTATTGGGCATTAGGTAAGGGTCTCTTCCCTCGTCCCCTAGAAGGGTCACCCCTTCCTTTCGAAGTGTCGCCTCTGCCTCTAGATCGAACCATTTTCTGTACCAAGCAAAGGCGATTGTTTGTTGCAATTCAAGTTCAGACATACAATGAATATAAGGAGAAACCAGAAGATACAATGAGGAATACAGTTGAAACATGCTTGCAGGGTAGGGATTTGCGGTGCACACATTTTCATTGCGGCCACAGATTGGGCCATTGCAGATCGCAGAATTCTCTTTTGCGGCCGCAGATGAGGAATATGGTCCGCACATTCTCCATTAAGGTCGCAAAGCAATGACCTAAGTTATGCCAACTCTCTTACGACAGAGAATTGGCTGATGTACGGCCGCAACATGTTTTATTGGGACCGCACATTTTGGTCTTGCGGCCGCACATTGAAGTACTAACATGCACACTCTCTAAAGACAGTAAAATAGCTGTTTTGTGGCCGCAATGAAAATTCTGTGGTCCACACAGTTTTCCTTGCAGCCGCAAACTCATGCTTGACTATAGATTCCCTAGACCCAACTTTTGCGGACCGCACAATTTCTTGTGCGGCCGCAGATTTCAAACAATTATGAACATGCAGGCATGTTTATGCAGGGCTTGCAATTTTTGCACAAATTTGACATGGAAACAGTGTACAAGCATGAAAATCTAGTTACCTAGTCCCCAGTTAGCAAGTATTAGTTGACCCACTACTGATTTACCCCCACAAGTATGTACAATTAGATTCAATAGACAAGTGGCCAAAAATGAATTAAAAAGCTATGAATCAAACTAAAAATTAAAAAATATAACAAGTAATTGAAGCATACCAGATATGAATGAGTGCAAGAAATGAGTGATCAATAGTTGCTAGGCGTATGGGCAGTAGATTTAAGAAGAGATTTCAAATTGGTGCAAGTTTTGTGCTTAGTGAGGGAAAAGGGTAAGAGTAGCCCTAGCCCCTCTATTTATACTTATCGATTTTGCCAAGGGAAGGAGAAGTGAGTGCGGTCACAGAAATCCAATTACGTCCACACTTTGTTACCTGGGGGCTCAGCTGCCCTTTTATTTTGCGGTCCGCAGAATTGTGTGTGCAGCCGCAGATCCCTATTGCGAACCTCAAATTTGTTGTTGCTGCTACAGATTGACCCTTTTTCTGACGGACCAACTTTAGAGAGTTGGCATTTTTCACATTCCAGTTCTGCGGTCCACAAGATTATTGTGCGTCCGTAGAGCACTTTTGCTGCAGCAACTAGAAATATGCGGTCTGCACAATTTTGCACACTTAGCCAGATTTCTATCCACCATTCCTATAATACACACTTATTCTTGCAGCACACTTCAAATCAAGTTAGCACAAAAATGACTCTTAACTACAAAAGAAATAAAGAAAAGAGAGGGAAAAAAAACACATGGGGTTGCCTCCCAAGAAGCACCTAATTTAACGTCGCGGTACGACGCAGATTACCATCATTTGAAATGAATCACCACAACAACGTGGCCATTACCAACTTTTCCTAAATAGTGCTTCACCCGGTGACCATTTACTCGGAATACCTCATATTATTTTTTTTCTTCAAGTCCAATGCACCAAAAGGCGTCACACCCACAATTTAAAAGGGACCACTCCATTTTGACTTTAGCTATTCGGGAAATATCCTCAATCGTGAGTTGAACAACAATACATGATGACCTACCTTGAAATCTTTGTTCCAAATGTATTTGTCATGAAGATATTCATCTTTTCTTTGTACCAGGATGAACTTGCATAAGCATGCCACCGGAACTCATCTAATTCATTCAAATGTGCAATCCTCAAGTTAGCGGCTATATCCCAATCAAGATTCAACTTCTTTAGAGCCCATATGGCTTTGTGTTCAAGTTCCACCGGAAGATAACAAGCTTTACCCAACATCAACCGGTATGGAGACAATCCAATAGGAGTTTTGAAAGCAGTCTGATAAGCCCATAATTCATCATCAAGCTTCTTGACCAATTCGTCCGGTTAACATTCACTATTTTAGACAAGATACACTTTATCTCCCGGTTGGAGACTTCGACTTGACCGCTAGCTTGTGGATGATAGGGAGTTGTAACTTTATGTGTAACACCATACTTGCTAAGTAAATTGTCAAAAGCCTTGTTGCAGAAATGCTACCCCCATCGCTTATGATAGCCCGCTGAGTACCAAACCTTGTGAAAATATTCTTCTTCAAGAACGCCACCACACTTCTCGCTTCATTGTTGGGTACAGTAGTGGCCTCAACCTATTTAGACACATAATCAACCACGATCAAGATGTAGGTGTTTTCACAAGAACTCATAAAAAGGACCCATGAAGTCAATATCCCACACATCAAAGATATCAATCTACAAAATGGTAGTGAGAGGCATTTCATTCTTTTTCGAGATTCCACCTGCCCGTTGAAATTCATTACATCTTTTCACCACATCACTTGCATCCTTGTAAAGAGTGGGCCAATAGAAATCGCAACTTAGCACTTTGTCCGCCATTCTTGATCCACCATGGTGACCACCATATGGCAAAGAATGACAAGCCCTAAGAATGTCACTTTGCTCTTCTTCCAGTACACATCTTCTAATTACCCCATCCGTACAGATTCGGAAAAGGTATGCCTCATCCCAATAATAATCTTGACAATCCCATTTGAGCTTCTTCCTTTGGTTTGAAGAGAACTCATTTGGGATGATCCCACACACAAGGAAATTATCTAGATTCGCGAACCATGGCACATTCTTCATTGAAATAGCCAAGAGTTGCTCATCGAGGAAGGGGTCATTAATTTCAAGGCCATCATACGGCCTCCCCTCCTCCTTCAAAAATGAGACAAGTGGTCTGCCACTTGATTTTCACTCCTTTTTCTATCTTGGATGTCAATATCAAACTCTTGCAACAAAAGCATCAATCTCATCAACTGAGCTTTGGAATATTTCTTGCTCATAAGATAACAAAGTGTCGCATAATCCGTGTGGACAGTAACTTTCGCACTCATTAAGTACGGACGGAACTTCTCAATTGCAAAAACAATGGTAAGGAGCTCTTTCTCACTAACGGTATATTTGACTTTGGCACCATTCATGGTCTTACTAGCATAGTAGACCGGATGAAAAATCTTTTTGATGCATTTTCTCAAAACAGCTCAACTGCTACGTCACTAGCATCGCACATGAGCTCAAAAGGAATACTCCAATTAGGAGCGGCGATAATGGGAGTGGTTGTCAATTTGAACTTTAACAATTCAAAGGCTTTCATGCAATCATCATTGAAGTGAAACTTAGCATCTTTCTCTAAAATCTTGCATAATGGCTTCACCACTTTAGAGAAATTCTGGATGAAGCGCTGGTAAAACCTCGTGTGTCCTAAGAAACTCCGCACGCCTTTCACCAAAGTTGGAGGTGGAAGTTTAGAAATCACCTCAATCTTTTCCTTGTCGACTTCAATCCATTCTTTGAGGTCTTGTGGCCAAGGAAAATGCCTTTCTCGAGCATGAAATGAAACTTCTCCCAATTTGGCACCTAATTTGTTTCTTCACATCTTGCCAATACTTTATCTAAATTTTCCAAGAAATCATCAAAGGAATCCCCAACCACCAAAAAGTCATACATGAAATCTTCAAGGTAGTCCTCCACCATGTCTGTGAAGATAGCCATCATACACCTTTGAAAAGTTGCCGGTGCATTACATTACCTAAATGGCATCCGCTTTAAGGCGAAAGTACCATAGGGACATGTAAAGGTTGTTTTCTCTTGATCCTCCGGAGCAATAAGAATTTGGTTGTAGCCTGAATATCCATCTAGCTAGCAATAGAAAGCACGGCCACCCAACCTATCAAGCATTTGGTCAAGGAAGGGAAGTGGAAAAGATCCTACCTTGTGACTTTGTTGGGCTTGCGATAGTCCATACACATTCTCCAACCGGTCACCGTTCTTGTAGGAATCAACTCATTCTTTTCGTTGGTGACCACCTTCATGCCCCACTTCTTTGGGACACATTGAATCGGAGAAGTCCACGAACTATCAAAAATGGGGTAGACAACCCCGGCATCCAACCACTTGATAATCTCCTTTTTGATAACCTCTAGCATAGCCTCATTGAGTATCCTTTGATATTCAATAGATGTTTTGGCGTCTTTCTCCAAGTTGATCTTGTGCCTGCAAAATGCGAGGCTTATTTCCCGAATATCCGCCAATGTCCACCCAATAGCCTTCTTCCCCTTATATAGCACCACTAATGTAGAATCTACCTGCAAGTAAGTCAAACAAGAGGAAAGAATAGCCGATAAAGTAGAACAAGGGCCAAGAAATTCATACCGAAGATGTGGAAGCTATGGCTTCAACTCCAAGGTAGGAGGTTCTTCAATGGAAGGCTTTGTAGGAGGAGTTTTCCTATTTTCAGGATCCAAGGATAGTTTCCGGGGTGCATAGTTGTATGACCCCATTCCTTGAAAAGAGTTCATACATTCCATGAAGCCATCCATCTCGTCATCATCAAAGTTGAGCAAGAAGGCCTCCAATATATCACCCACATTGATCGTGGAACTTGTATCATCAACAATCACATTAGTCACCAAGTCCACAAAAGAACACACTTCTTTGCTATTTGGTTGTCGCACGGATTTGTACATGAAATACCAATTTTTCATCACCCACTCGGAAAGTGAGTTCTCCGGATTTCACATCACAAAGAGCTTCCCCGTATCAAGGAAAGGTCTTCGAAGAATTATTGTCACCTCATAATACACTTCTCAGTCAAGAATGACAAAATTCACCGGATGAGTGAATTTATCAACACGAACCAATACATCTTCAATCACTCCCAATAGTCTCTTCATTGTGCGATCATCCATTTGCAATCTCATAGAGGTGGGTCTTGTTGCCCAATTCCCAAGGTTTTGAAAATCGAATAGGGCATCAAATTGTTACTTTCCCCAAGATCACAAAGAGTTTTAGCAAACTCGGCACTTCCAATAGTACAAGGGATTGTGAAAGCGCTGGGATCTTCCAACTTTGGAGCCATTGAATGCACAATTGCACTCACTTGATGTGTGACTTTGATAGTTTCCAAATTCATTGACCGCTTCTTTATCACAAAATCCTTCATAAATTTTGCATAACCGGGTATTTTTTCCAAGGCTTCAACTAATGGAACATTGATCGAGAGACTCTTAATCATTTCAATAAACTTTTTGAATTGATTCTCGCCATTTTTCTTGGCGAGCCTTTGTGGGTATGGAGGTGGAGGCTTAGGCAATGGTGCCTTAGCCTTTTGCACTACCGGCTCCGGTATGTTAATAATGTGATCCCTAGACGGGTTCACCTCCTCTTAAGTATCTTCCACATTGTCATCAATATCAATCCAAACTTCATCATTTGATTGTATCACGTTGCATAGGACCTCTTCTTCTTGTACTACTTGCTCATTATCTACAAGTTGCCTTTGACTTGAGGTGGGTGCATTCCCACCTCTTCCACTTCTTGTAGTAATGGCCATGGCATACCCCGTGTTGTTCCCACCCTTTGGGAGTACCACCTTGTCACTTGGTAGTGCCCCTTTGGATGAGAATTTAGAGCTTGAGAGATTTGCCCCATTTGCGCTTCTAGGTTTCGGATCGATGTGTTGTGTGAGGCAAGTTGAGCATCCAAATCGGCGTTCTTTTCCATCATTTGCTTGAACATATTCTCAGTACACCAATACCATTGGTTGAAGAACTAGGACCATGGGAAGGATAAGGAGGCGGGTTGCTCGGTTGTTGATACATCGAGGGCCTTTGAAAACCCGACCCCCGGTTGCCTTGATTATTGTTCCATCCACCTTGATTGTTACCTCCCCAATTATCTTGATTATTGCCATTTCAATTTCCTTGATTGTTGTTATGCTAATTCCCTTGATTGTCTCCATCACTCCAATTACCCTGGCTGTTAGAATTCTAATTGCCTTGATTGTTTTGAGGTCGCCATTGTTGTTGATTTGGGCCTTGGAAATTATTTCATTGCCCTTGAAAGTTGTTCACATATTTCACCTCCTTTTCTTGGTCATTGTAAGAATCATCTTGATCAAACCCACTATCTTATTGCACAAAATTATCCACTCATTGTTGTACTTGGGGACCCTTGGTTTTCCGTTTGTTCACCATCATGTTTACTCCCTCCATGGCATTGACTTACCTAGGATTTTGCACTTCTTGAAGTTGAGCCTTTTCTAGTTGATTCATAGTGGTAGTCAATTCGGCTATGGCTTGTCCCTGGTGATGCAACTCTTTGTGGAGGTGAATCACGTTGGGATCACCTTGTGGAACATAAGCTTGGGATTTCCATGCCGATGATATGTCCACCATTTGATATAAAATCTCACACGCTTCCGCATAAGGCGTAGTTAGGAACCCTACCGACAAGTTGATTCACTATACATTGGTTGGTTGTGTTTATCCCACGATAGAAAGTTTGTTGAATCAGGTTTTCCGTCATATTGTTGTTGGGAAATTCATTAACCATTTTTCTATATCGCTCCAATATATCGTGTAGTGGTTCATTGGGCTTTTGCTTGAATGCTAGAATTCATCTCTAAGTATAGCCATGTGCACTGGAGAGAAGTACTTAGAAATGAACTTTTCCGCCAATTCATCCAGAGTGTAAATGGAATGTTTCAGTAAATGTTCCAACCAATATAAAGCTTTCTCCCGTAGAGAGAAAGGAAAAAGCCTTAGCCTCAAAGCATCCTCGGAGACATTTGTTTGTTTACTCCCCCAACACGTGTCCACAAACCCCTTCAAATGTTTGTATATATTTTGACCTGGAGCACCGGTGAAAAAGCCTCGTTGCTCTAGCAAAGTAGGCATCACATTGGTTATTTGGAAGTTTTCCGCCCTAATACATGGAGGGACTATTGCACTTGCATATCCTTCATTGGGCAACACCCGGTGTGGAGCTGCTCGTGGTGGAGGTGGGGTTGGAACGGGCACATTGTCATGAGGCACTCAGCCTCTTCTATTGGCTTGAGGTTCAAGAGGAACCTCATCCACTTAATCATCCTCAATGTCCACATCCCCCAAAGCAATATTTCCGAGCTCATTGTTTGTCATGGTTGTACGTACGATTTCTCAAACACGTTAGTAACACGGAAGGAAAAGAAGATATTCCAAAAACACACCCAAATATATAGCTAACACCGTTTTTAACTCCCCGGAAACGGCGCCAAAAATTGATCACGCCCAAATGCACACCTCTAAACAAGGTATGAAACAGTTGATTGCAATTATAGTAACCCAAGGAACAGTCAGGGTCGAATCCACATGGAGCTAGATGGGAGTTAGGGGTATATATTCTAATGCGTAAGAATTATCTTAATTTACACTTCCACAAAAAGTTTTTGTTTCTATTTCTAATCTTACACTAAAGTTTGCAGAATAAAGAAAGAAGACTAGGAATAGTTGTTTTTGATGTTTTTCAAATTGGCAAAAAAGCCTAGGGATGTGATCATTACCTAGGTGTTTGCCTAATGGGATAAAGACCTTAATGCTTGTTTTGTTGATCGGGGTGTATTATAGCTATCAACTATTAATTACCCGATCAATACCTCTCGGTCAGAGAGTGGTTTTGCCCAATTTAATTTTCTGAAGACCAAATGGGTATCTAACGAAACATTTGATAAAAGCTCAAGTCGAGTTATACCTATCTCTAGGTTGAACCCTTTAATTGGGTTAATCAATCTCTCGATTGACCCAATTCCTTGTTATCCAAGTTTTTCTAGACTAAGCCTCTCTTTCTCAAGTAGAGACTAAGTCAAATAGGCATGAACTAATGTTTGCAACCATTAATTCTACAAATTAAAACATGAACTAGGCTAAATAATAAAGACCAAATCATAAACAAGCACTAAATTAGATACCCATAAGGTTTACACACTAGGGTTGGGTCACAATCCTAATGAAAATCTAGCTACTCATGTTTGAGTATAAAGAAAAAGAAGAAGAAATATTAAATAAAGTCATAATGTAAGCTTAAAATAATAAAATCTATTGTAAAATATACCAAAATATAGTAAACATCCAAAAGAGGCAAAGAAAAACGGCTACAGTACTTGCTGATGTCAAAACTTAATCTAATTTTGTAAAACTTGTCTATTTATACAAGGTGAAACTTCATACAAAAATGCTCTTGGGGAGGTTTGGCAACTGCACAGTGCGGTCCGCAACATTCTTCATCTGGCAGGAGCTGGGATTCTACAGCCGCAAAATTCTGGGCGGCTGCAAGGCAATATTTCTGCGGTCTGCAGATTTAGCATTACGACCACAAGGCACTCTTTTGCGGTCCGCAATAGTATGATTTGCAGCCGCAAGATAATCTTTTGCGGCCGCACAAATCTTGTGCGGACCGCAATTTGAGGAAGCTCTGGACTTGGCCTTTTTCATCTCTCTGATCTTGGATCCTAGCCTAGCTTTCGTTCCCGCACAATTCATGTGCGGTCCGCAATTTGCTCAAAAGTCTCCTGAGTTTTCCTTCTTTGATTGCGGCCGCATATTTTGCGGACCGCACATTGTAAGCTTCTGTGCCTTTTATTACCTTGTGTTTAGACTACTCCTTTTTGAGTCGGATTTCATCTTGGGAGTCCAACATCCAGTATTCCTGCAATTTTGCATATTTCATTAGTTTCAGGAATACAATTCAATGCTTTTTGACTAAAATAAAAGCTAAAAGGCGCTAATAAATAGTCAAAATTCCCACTTATCAATGTGCATAACCGATACCAATAAAAAATTAGGGTCGAAGATTATCAGCTCGGGGCCTCTTTCGGGTCTATTTATCCCGTCCGAGCTAGTGACAGATCCAACAGAGACATTGATCGAGAACCAAGGTTAAGTAAGGATCGGTATCAACCGTACAACAATGATCGTAGGGGTAATGGGTCTGGATGAAACCCTGTGAGAAATGAAAGGAGAAGCGACCAGAGTCAAAATAACCGGGGACTCATGAGAAAAACGGTTTCGACAGGCCCATCGGGACTAAGGAAGCGCTGAGGTTATCAGAGTACAACTTCAACGTCAATGCTGCTGCTATCGTATCCGCCATCGGACGCATCAAAGACACTAAGTGGCCTCGACCTCTACAGCCCGATCCAGCCCAAAGGTATCCCAACTTAATATGTAAATATCATGGCACACACGGCCACAGAACAGAGGATTGCCGACAGTTGAGAGAGGAAGTGGCCTGGTTATTCAACAACGGACATCTCTGAGAGTTCCTGAGAGGTCGAGCCAAAAATCATTTCAGGAATAGAGATTCCAGCAAGCAGATCGAGCAGGAGAAACCTCAACACGTCATTAAAATGATTATCAGTGGGGTCGACCTTCCTCAGGGGCCAATGGTAAAACGCACCAAAGTATCCATCATGAGGGAAAAATGGACTCGAGATTACGTACCAGAAGGAACCTTGTCTTTCAACGACGAGGACGCTGAAGGCATCGTGCAGCCCCAAGACGATGCACTGGTAATATCTGTATTCATAGATAAGTCTCAAGTTAAGCGTGCGTTAATTGATCCAGGTAGCTCGGCCAATATCATTAGATCGAGGGTCGTGGAACAACTAGGTCTACAAGACCAAATCGTGCCTGCGTTCAGGGTTCTAAACGGATTCAACATGGCACGTGAGACCGCTAAAGGGGAGATAACATTGCCGGTGAACACCGCCGGAACAATTCAAGAAACAAAGTTCTGCGTGATCGAAGGAGACATGAGGTACAATGCTCTGTTCGGGAGACCATGGATTCACAACATGAGGGCAGTACCCTCGACAATGCACCAGGTGCTGAAATTCCTGACACCAGGAGGAATTAAAACAGTTTATGGAGAACAACTGGCTGCAAAGGAGATGTTCGCGGTCGACGAGGTGATCCCGATATCCACACTTTCGATATTGAAAGGTCTGAGTCCGGTGGCCAAAGACGAAACCAAATACCAATTACCGATACTAGCTTCGATGGAACCAGAGAAGTAGGGGATGGATGAGGACGACGACTACGGAGTTCCCAGGTCTTTCATAGTCCCCGATGATTCCGATGCCACAAAATCAACAATCGAAGAACTGGAGCAAGTCATATTGATCGAACACCTGCCCGATCGTATGTTACACCTGGGCACAGGGTTAAGTCCCGAGCATAGGAAAAAACTCATTCAATTCCTTATAGCTAACATAAATTGTTTCACTTGGTCCTATCTCGATATAACAGGGATTCCGCCAGAGATAACTACTCACAAGCTAAGCATGGATCCGAAGTTCAATCCGGTCAAGCAGAAAATGAGACCTCAGTCCGAAGTTAGGTGTGCATTCATCAAGGACGAGGTATCTAAACTCCTAAAAATAGGGTCCATCCGGGAGGTTAAGTACCCGGATTTGTTAGCAAATGTAGTAGTAGTCCCTAAAAAGGGGGAACAAATTAAGAATGTGTGTAGACTATAAAACTTGAACAAGGCATGCCCCAAGGACTCTTTCCCTCTGCCAAACATTGATCGCACGATCGATGCAGCAGCCGGTCACGAGATCCTCAGTTTTCTCAATGCCTACTCCGGGTACAACCAAATTCGGATGGACCCGGATGATCAAGAAAAAATATCCTTCATCACCACATACGGTACCTACTACTATAACATAATGCCATTCGGACTAAAAGATGCCGGTGCCACTTACCAACGCCTAGTAAATCGGATGTTCGAAGAGAAAATAGATAAATCAATGGAGGTTTACATAGGCGATATGTTGGTAAGTCCCTGCGAGTAGAGGACCATTTTAGACATTTGCAGGAAACCTTCAACATATTGCAGAAATATAATATGAAGCTGAACCCGGAGAAATGCATAATCGGAGTCGGGTCTTGGAAATTTCTTGGATTCATGGTGTCCAACCGAGGAATCGAGATTAATCCCAATAAGATAAAGGCCATCGATGACATCACCATTATGGATAATGTCAAGGCCCTTCAAAGGTTAACCGAGCGCATAGCCGTTTTGGGTCGATTCATCTCAATGTCCTCGGACAAGAGCCATCGGTTCTTTTCACTGTTGAAGAAGAAGAATAACTTCTCATAGAACTCGGAGTGCCAACAAGCACTGGAGGAACTCAAGCGGTACCTCTCAAGCCCACCTTTGATTCATACTCCGAAGGCAGATGAATAGTTGTACCTGTACTTAGTCGTATCCGAGGTAGCGGTAAGTGGAGTCCTTAGTCCGGGAAGAGGAAGGTATGCAATTTCCTATCTATTATGTTAGCAGAACTCTAGGCAAGGCCGAAACTAGGTATCCTCACCTAGAAAAATTGGCGCTCGCTTTGCTAAGCGCCTTTAGGAAGCTAAAACCATATTTCCAATGCCATCCAATGTGAGTTGTGACTACTTACCCCATAAAAAACATAATGCATAAGTCCGATCTCTCGGAACAATTGGCCAAATAGGCCGTGGAGATCAGCAGGTATGACATCGAATATCGACCCCGAACCGCCATCAAATCTCAAATTTTGGCGGACTTCGTGGCAGACTTCACGCCGGCCCTAATTCCTAAGGTCGAGAAGGAGTTGTTGTTGAGCTCAGGGACCTCTTTCAAAATTTGGACCCTATTTACGGACGGTGCCTCGAATGCAAAGGGGTCCGGACTTGGCATCATGTTGAAACCACCGACAGGTAATGTAGTTAGGCAATCTATTAGAACTATAAAATTGACTAACAACGAGGCCGAGTATGAGGCCATGATTGCAGGTCTTGAACTGGCTAAAAGCTTAGGGGCTGAGGTGGTCGAAGCTAAATGCGATTCCCTCATTGTGGTGAACCAAGTCAATGAATGTTCGAAGTCAAAGAGGAACGAATGCGAAGATACCTGGATAAACTACAGGTAACGTTACATCGGTTCAGGGAATGTACTTTACAACATGTAGCTCGCGATCAAAACAGCGAGACCGATGCTCTTTCTAACTTGGGATCGTCGTCGACGATGATGAATTCAACTCAAGAACGGTCGTACAACTCATGAAATTGGTAGTGGAGGAAGGCCACACCGAGATAAATTCGACAAGCTTAACCTGGGAATGGAGAAACAGACACATAGATTACCTAAAGACCGAAAAACTTCCCTCGGATCCTAAATAATCGAGAGCTCTGTATACGAAGGCGGCCCGGTTCAGCTTGTCCGAAGATGGTACCCTATTCAGAAGAGCATTCGATGGCCCACTCGCCATATGTTTGGGGCCGAGAGACACTTAGTATGTTTTAAGGAAAGTCCACGAGGACACCTGCAGGAACCATTCAGGCACCGAGTCATTGGTTCGGAAGATAATCAGAGCTTGGTACTATTGGATCGACAAGTAAAAAGACGCAAAGGAGTTCGTGCAAAAATGCGACGAATGTCAGAGGCATGCTCCAATGATCCATCAGCCAGGGGAACCACTGCATTCGGTCTTGTCACCCTGGACGTTAATGAAATGGGGAATGGACATCGTTAGTCCCCTGCCTTGGGCGCCCGGTAAGGCTCAATTTATCTTATTTATGACTGATTATTTTTCTAAGTGGGTGGAAGCCCAGGAATTTGAGAAAGTCAGGGAGAAGGAGGTTATCGATTTCAATTGGGACCATATAATATGCCAATGATCGTGTGCGACAATTGGAAGCAGTTCACCGGCAGCAAGGTGAGCAAGTTTTTCGAGGACCATAAGATCAAAAGGATCCTATCAATGCCCTATTATCCTAGTGGAAACGGGCAGGCAGAGTCCACAAACAAAATCATACTCCAAAACCTCAAAAGAGGTTGACCGACACCAAAGGGAAATGAAAGGAAATCTTGATCGAAGTCCTATGGGCATATCGTACGACCTCAAAATCCAGTACCAGGGCCACTCTATTCTCGTTGGTCTACGGTGCCGAAGCTCTTATACCGGTCGAAGTAGGAGAACCGAGCCTCAGGTTTTGATATGCAACCAAAGAGTCAAACAATGAGGCAATGAATACGAACCTGGAACTGTTAAACGAAAGGCGCTATGCCGCCCTTATCCGGTTGACCGTCCAAAAGCAACAGATCGAAAGATATTACAATCGGAGAGCCAACCTTCGACACTTCAATGTCAGGGACTTAGTGTTAAGAAAGGTGACACTGAACAACCGGAACCCGAATGAAGGAAAGCTGGGACCGAATTAGGAAGGCCCATATTGAATTATTGAGATCACTGGCAAAGGATCGTACAAACTTGAAACGACAAACGGTGAGCGGCTACCGCACAACAGGAACATAACCCACTTAAACGATACTACTGTTAAGGTACGACCCCATTCATTACCTTTCTTTAAATATATTACGGCTTGGACTAACACTTGCAGGTGACGACCAAGGAATGATGCAACTATTAGGCCTAAAAGCATGTGTTGCACTCTTTTTCCCTTGAACCGGTTTTGTCCCAAATGGGTTTTTCGGCAAAGTTTTTAACAAGGCAACAATGGATCATGCTAACTTAGAATTGAAGACCGACTATGAATCGGAGTCAAGGTTCACATCAACAGTATTCGAGCCCTCTCAAAGACTGGCCTCGAATACTAAGGGCCATCACCCTCGGGTAATGATTTTAGCAAGGAAGGAAACGTCATGCTCAAACAATTCTGGGCTTGGTGGATAGAACTTGTTGTAAGGGCCAAACGGACAAATAAACCGTGCCCACATAGACCACTTAAGCCACAACATAAAACTTGTACACATTCGCAATCTTGTAGGTTTCACAGAAAGAAAAGAAATTTTCTAACT
Organism: Nicotiana obtusifolia; assembly: GCA_002018475.1. Classification (NCBI taxonomy): domain Eukaryota; kingdom Viridiplantae; phylum Streptophyta; class Magnoliopsida; order Solanales; family Solanaceae; genus Nicotiana; species Nicotiana obtusifolia. Next base: position 157,555 of record MCJB01029352.1, on the reverse strand, counting down.
TGCAGATGCATATTTTGTTTCCCAAGGGCCACCTCCGTCCGAATCCAAGGGATCAACCCCCCTCCCTCGGGGACTATCGTCATGGGTAAGCCTGGATAGCTCAGGCTACGAAGCCCGGGGTAATAATCCCATTAGGAAATACCCGAACTTAAAAAGCTACGCCATCCTATAACGACTCGGAGACATCCGAGATCCATATCCAAAACATAAAGCTTTCAAAATTTCTAAACAGGTTGCCTCGGCAAATTATAAAAAATTCTAAGTAAACACTTCAAGAAAAGCTTTCGGTCATACCAAGCCCCTAGGAGTCTTAAGCAAAATAAAATCGAGAACGAACATTGCTCAAACCTCCGAACAAGACCTAATCATTACGATACAAGACATACGAAATCTTTGCAATCATAAAAGAAAAAATTAAAAAGAAACAGGCTTGAAATTTGTCAAAGGGAAAAAGCCTTGTATATATATACATAAATTTTTACAAAGGCCAAACAGCCTCAACATAATGGGAAAGTACAAAAACGACGAAAAATCTATGAGGCACCTAAGAAGCCTAATCTTCGTCGGAGCCCACCTCATCACCGGGGCCATCGGGGTCTTCCCCGTCCTCGGATCCGCCCGAACCCTCAGAATCTTCTTCATCCTCGGGGTACACCAACTTCTTGGCCTCATCCTCGAGCCTCTTAACATTTTTAAGCTTGGCCGATAAATCGAACCCTAGAGCATGAATATCCTTGAGAGCCTCCCTTCGGGACTGCCACTTCACATATTTGACAATGGCGAGATGCCTCAGTATCGGCTTTGTACTAGGCCACAATATTTTCCGCGTCGGCCCAGGTTGTTACCGCTGCTAACTTGGCTGCTTCAAGCTCCCTGGCAAGGGTATCCCGTGCATCAACCGGCGAGCCGAGTTGGGATTAGAGGTCTTCGATTCTTCGATATCGGGTCACAACTTTCTCTTTCACCGATCAAAGTTGGGCCTCCACCGAGGTCAGCTGCTCCCGGGCAGTCTCCTTTTCTGAGGCCAATCAGTCCATCTTGCCCTTCCACTCCTCGGCCATGGCCTTGACTTCATCCATCTCAGCCGGAGGTCGGTCGACCCGATCAATCTTCTGGTGGACCTGCGAATTTTGACTGTTAGACACTGTGTCTGGCTCATCATCACGAACTTCAAAGATTTTTACTTGTTCCAATAGGTCGGCGTGTTCTTTCTGGGCCGCGTCCAACTTGGCCCAGAGGCTTTTGACTTCTCCTTTACGTTGCTCGCTGAGAAGCTTATACATGCCTCTCTTCTCAGCAAGCTCTTTGACTTCTGCCTCGAGTTTTCTCAGCTCATCCTAGTACCAGAGGAAGGTTTCGTGGTGGAGCACCGAGGAATGCAAATATGAGAAGAGATATTAGAATTATCAAGAATTATTTCAAATATTAGAAGAGATGTTAGAATTATCGAGAATTATTAAGAATTACCCGGTTCAGCGCCTGTTGTGCTTCGTTGAACAGGAATGGTGCGTCTACCTCGTTCATTTTGGCCTGGTCTTCTTCGGTTACCAGACACCAGAGGTAACTGGCTATCCCTACAGGAGCAGAAAGGGTCCAAGCCATCCTCCAGAATGGTGCTAACAACAGTCCGCTTCCGACCAGGATTTGTGCTCGGATCGAGGAATCGATTGGTCAATCTCGGGCTCAATCTCGACCTACAGCATCTGAGAGTGAACTTTTCCTCGGCACCTCTAAGTCACCCAAGCTGGTAAAATCCTCCGGGGTGGATGAGTCCACATCGTCAAAAAAGCCTCGGAGGGGATCATCCGCTCCATGAACCCCTTCATGGGATTGCTCCTTCGTCGTTCGGGCTTCATCAAACATTTTTGTGAATGAAGGCAACCCCAAAATATCTATAACACCGGGCGAGGCAGGTCCGGCATCTCACAAGTCTTTGGCCCTTACTTCGGCATCAGCCTCGCAAACTTGAAGAGGATTCACTTCCATTGTTTCCCCCTCGGCTGCCACCCGTTCCTCGGGGACAGATGGCTCATAGGCCATGAAGATCTCATCCTCCTTGGGCTTGTCTTTTAGCCAGAGGAGTGATTCAGAGTCAAGCACTCGGGAGATGGAGATTTCCTTTGGCTTATGAACCAGCCTCCTTCCCGTTTTCGTTTTCTCCGAGCTTGGTGAACTAGGGGCCTTTTTTCTTTTCTTCTCCCCTACTGTGGCTCCGGTCGATCCTGAAGCAGAAGAATCGTCAGGTAAGCCCTCGTCCCTAACTAGGACTCCACTTACCGAACTCGGACTCCACTTACTGATATCTCCGAGACCGCCAAGTACAAGTATAGTTATTCGTCCGCGTTCGGTGTGTGAAGCAAGGGCGGGCTCGATAAATACCTTTTGAGTTCCTCCAAATCTTGCTGGCATTCCAGGGTCCACGAAAAGTCGTTCTTCTTCTTCAACAGTGCGAAGAATCGGTGGCTTTTGTCGGATGACCTAGAAATAAATCGCCTCAGGGCGGCTATTCGCCCGGCTAACCTTTGCACGGCCTTTACATTGTCCACGACCGTGATATCTTTGATCGCTTTGATTTTATCAGGATTGACCTCAATTCCCTGATTGGATACCATAAATCCGAGAAATTTACCCGACCCTACTCCAAATGCACATTTTTTTGGGTTCAGCTTCATGTTGTACTACATTAGTATATTGAATGTTTCTTGCAAATGTCTTAAATGGTCCTCTGCTTGCAGGGACTTAACTAACATGTCATCAATGTAAACCTTCATTGATTTTCCTATTTGTTTCTCAAACATCCAATTTACTAAGCTTAGGTATGTGGCACCGGCATTTTTTAATCCAAACGGCATTACGTTATAACAGTACGTGCCATACTTAGTGATGAAGGAAGTTTTTTCCTGATCACCCGAGTATATCCGTATTTGATTGTACCTGGAATAGGCGTCGAGAAAATTGAGGGTCTCGTGGCCGGTCGGGGGCATCGATCATACGGTTTATGTTGGGCAAAAGAAAAGAGTCTTTGGGGCATGCTTTATTCAAATCTTTATAGTCTACACACGTTCTTAATTTATTCCTTTTTCTAAGGACTACCACTACTTTATCTAACCAATCCGGGTATTTGACCTCCCGAATAGACCCTATTTTAAGAAGTTTAGATACCTCATCCTTGATGAAGCATAATTGATCTCGGACTGGGGTCTCCTCTTTCGTTTAACCGAATGAAACTTCGGTCTAGGCTCAGCTTGTGAGTGGTTAACTTTGGTCTAGGCTCAGCTTGTGAGTGGTTATCTCTGATGGAATACCTGTCATATCGAGGTGGGACCAAGCAAAACAGTCTTCGTTAGTTATAAGAAATTGAATGAGTTTTACCCTGAGCTCGAAGCCTAGCCTTGTGCCCAGATTTACCTTTCGATCGGGCAAGTTTCCTCGCAATATGACTTGTTCCAGTTCCTCGACTGTCGATTTAGTGGCTCAAAATCATCGGGGGCTATAAAAGATCTCGGGATCCCGTAATCATCATCCTCGACTTCCCCTTGTTTGTTCGAATATGACGAAGATGGTATCAGTGATTGCTATTTTTTCCCGTTTTTGACCACCTGGTTTGGGCCCTTCGATGTTGAATCTGTAGACGCCGGTGTCACCTCTTCAATCGCGAACATTTCTTTTGCAGCCAGTTGTTCTCCGTAGACCGTTCTAACTCCGTCAGGTGTTGGAAATTTCAATGCCTGGTGCAGCGTCGAAGGCACCACCCTTGTGGATCCATGGCCTTCCGAACAAAACATCATATCTCATGTCCCTTTCGATCACATAAAACTTAGTCTCCTAGATGGTTCCGATGGTGTTTACAGGTAACGTTATTTCGCCCTTAGTGGTCTCACATGCCATGTTGAATCCATTCAGAACTCGAACTGAAGGCACGATTTGGTCTTGCAAACCGAGCTGCTCCATGACCCTTGATCGAATGATGTTAGCCGAGCTACCTGGATCAATTAACACACGTTTAACCCGAATTTTATTTACGAGTATAGATATTACCAGTACATCATTGTGGGGCCGCACGATTCCTTCCGCATCCTCGTCGTTGAAAGATAAAATTTCCCCTGGTATGTACTGCCGAGTTCATTTCTCCCTAGTGATGGATACTTTGGTGCGTTTCAACATCGACGCCTGTGGGATATCAACCCCTACGATGATCATGTTAATGACATGTTGAGGTTCTTCTTCTTCTTCTATTGTTTCTTAAAATCCATGTTCCAGAAATGATTCTTGGCTAGGTCGCTCAAGAACTCCCGAAGGTGCCCATTGTTGAATAGATGGGCCACTTCCTCTCTCAACTTTCGACAATCTTCCGTTCTATGACCGTGAGTGCCATGATATTTGCACATCTGCTTATGATCCCTTTGGGTTAGAGGACTATAGAGGTCGAGGACATTTGGTATCATTGATGCGCCCGATAGCTGATGCAATGGCAGTAGCATCGACATTGAAATTATATTCCGATAGCCTCGGTGCGTCTTTGGATATGTTGAAGCCATTTTTGGTCATAAGTCCCCGGCTGCTTTGACCTTAGTCATTTTCGATTCTCATGGAGTTTCGCCCGGACCCGCTTCTTCTCCGATTTCCGTTATACGGCTGATACCGATTCCTATTTGGCCTTGGTTCGCGATCGATATCTCTTTTGACTCTGTTGACGGTTCGGACAGGATAGACAGACCTCGAAGGGGCCCCGAGTTGATCATCTTTGGCTTTGATTTTCAATTGATACCGGTTATGCACGTCGGCCCATGTAACAGCCGGGTATTCTATTAAGTTCTGCGTCAGTTGTTGTGAAGCCACCGAGCTCCGAATATTAAGTCCCTAAGTGAAAACTTGAACAGCCCAATCATCAGTGACCGGCAGCAGATCCATTCGTTCCATTTGAAACCGGGACACAAACTCTCAGAGCATCTCGTTATCCTTCTGTTTGACTTTGAAGAGGTCTGATTTCCTAGTCTCGACCTTGATGGCACCTGCGTGTGATACCATATCATAGCTCCTTTCGACAGGGTCTCCCCATATTTTTTCAACAGAATAGACTCGATCTGATCGTGCTCCAGGTCGTTCCCTTTGATAGCACATGTATACGACGTCACATGCTCGTTTGGGTTGATTGTTCCGTTATACTTTGGTATTTAGGGCATACAGAATTTCTTGGAGATTGGCTTCGGAGCCGCGCTTGGTGGAAAAGGTTTTTGCACAAACTTCCTAGAATCCAGGCCCTTCAATATCGGAGTCCTCCTGGGATTTGGTCTACCCTGGAGTTCTAGGTTTTCACCTTTTTATCCTTAGCCTCAATCTTCTTTTCCCCTGATTCTGTCTGTTTTGTCAACTCCTCAAGCATTTTTACAATCTTGGGGTTAGCCCGCGATTCATGTTCGTTTGACCTTTCTACAACCGGTTCATCCCTGCGGGTGACTCCTCGGGGTGGATCGGGCTCAACCTTGCTCGGTGCACGACTTTGGTTCTATAACTGAGCTATTGCCGCCTGTTGAGCTTGCAACATTTTGAAGATCACTCGTAGGCTGATCCCGTCTCCTTCAACGTTTTGTGTGATTCGAGTTGCCAATCAGGCTCCTCCACGAACATAATTTTCGGGGTCGGTAGGCAAGTTTGCATCGATAGCCACATGCGAATTAGTGTCAATCGGATCTGCCATCGTAATTCTAGCGGGATCAGCAGGCGATATCTCGTTACTGGGCGCTATGTTGCTATTTTCACCTTGGTGACCGGACTCGTTGTCAACATGCAGAGGTGCTGATTGAGAGTTTGACATTTTTGTATTTTAGCTTGGAATCAAATACACTTCAAAGAGCAAGTATAAAGCAGTGTGTGTTATGGAGATTTGTATCAAATAACCACTATTATCCTTAGCCTTACGGTGGGCGCCAAACTATTTACCCTCAAAATCGGATAACAATTAAATTTATACGCGGTTTTAAGAATACATGATTAAACCTGATACAAAATGAGAAATCATATTAAAACTGAAAGTAATGATAAAAGGTAAATGCAAACCACACAAGTTAAGCAGTTTTGGCCTAGAGGGTTGATCACCCTAGAGCCAAAAAATGTTGCAATCGGTGCCAGAACAGAGTGATGAGATAATAACTAGAAAGAACAGTATATTGCTTTAGAATGTCAGTTACCATCTGTTTTACAAAAAATCAGACCCCCCTTTATATAGTAGAAGAGTCCTGCTTAAGGTAAAAAATCTCATGATTTCCTAATTAATCGGTTTCATCGATACGTGCCGAGATTCCCGCTGTGATATCCGACAGATCACGGATATTTCGGCCTTCCGGTATTTTAATTTGATAATGTTTTCTCGAGCTGGTTTGGAATCGGGGCCAGTTCCGGGGTTACGGACTCAATTATTTTGAAGACGCATGTTCCAACCTCGTGCTTAGGTTTGATGGAATCCAGGGCCGATCTTCAATTCATTATGTTTCATCCCCGGTCTGTCATGCAATAAGCGAGCTCGATTTCTACCGCATACAACGTCAATAAGATTCAACACATAATATATACACATAAAAAAGAATTATTTACTTACATAGTATAATTTTACGGTAAAAGAGTATCAAGTGCTGATTCAGGAATTGGATTATGTTATTTACGCTTTTCAACTTTTCTCTTTTTTCATGTGATTTATTTACTTGCGCATATTCCCTTGATCGCTACACTTTCTCTATACTAAAATTTTTAGTTCATGCTAAACTAGATCGTTCTCGTTTTTAAACATTTTAACCAGCTACAACTAGTTACTAAATATTTTCAACTTAGCTATAAAAATGTACAAACATATTGTTGATATATGCATAGACAACCCATGTCTATCTCTTATTACTGTGGAGCACTACTGTTCACTAAAAAGAACTATTATTATACGTTATACATGGAAACTTTTCCATTTAAATTAGAAATATTTGAATTCTCAAACAAAAAGCATGCACTCTATCCTTGTTTTTTTTTTAAAATCTCCTGAATTATGCGGTTACTATTTTCATGTTTTCTCGCTTTCAGAAATCAGAATCTTCGTATATATTATATATCCAAACCACGTGAACAACATAATGGAGTGTTACCTTAAAAAGTGCCTACTTGCCTACATAAAGAAATTAGGTACTTCATATTGCTTAGTACAAACTTTTTAATTGTTGTTTATCTAAATAGGGTAACATGATCTCATGTTAACCCGTTTCAGCAAGTGCACCACTTGTCTTGTGTGAAATAATGTTATTCATATGTATGATTTGATTCTTCTTAAACGGCCATTTTTACTAAATTAATGAGTACTACTACTTAATAGGGTAACTGTTAATTATAATTACTATACGTAAAAGATCATCCATTTCCATTAGTTCCTGTCCATCCAAACAAAAACGTAGCTATTTTGGTATGCATATGTGAGGATTAGACTGCCCAACGCCCATCCTGTATCTAAATATCACCTGCATTCACACTCTTCAAAGTCAAAATTTATAGCGAGAAGGAAATGGGCTACTGCCTACTGCCATGTAATGTTTGTATCAAAATAAAATGTGACACGATATATAAAAGAAGCAATTTCCACGTGTCCTTAGACTTGTGGGTTTCTAGAAAACGGAAAATAATGTCAGGATTTAAGATAGTCTAATGAACTCTCGATACTTGATGACAAAAAGAAATGTCAATTGTAAATTAATTAAGCAAACTCCTAGAAGTTGTGTCCAAGTCAATTTGATACAAAGCGAGGTTGATTTCTTATGCTGTTTGACCCATTGGACACGTTTTGAAATACTTTTTTGTAATGTCAAGAATCTCGAGATTAAAAGAAATGATCCTAGAAAAGGAAAGGAAACCGCAAAGAGACCAAACATTTGTGTCCACTAATGAAGTTTCAACTAACTATTAATTAACAACTTTTAACTACCCTTTTATGGTCTGACAAAAACACGTAGTGCGAAAATTTGTACAGAACATACTAAATATATTGATTAATGCTAGCAAGTTCACTTCACTTGCTCAAAAATTATATGAGCAGTTCCTATTAATTAAAAAACACATATAGTCCTTAAGTGGCCTGGGGGTATAGAGTCGCAAAAAGCAGTTGGAAATTATAGAAGAAGTGCTCATACGATTTATAGAAAATTTCACTTACTCTATATTTGGAGGGTTGACGGCTCAGGTGGTTACTTAACTTTCGATAATTGATCGTTAGAAACATTTAACATTTTTTTGGTCTCAAAAATCACTCAACTTTACTTAATTCACTTATATTGTCATTTTTGCTGAATTTTGTACTTTCTGGTGAGACTGAATAACATGGCAAACATTAATATTAAGAAAACATCATTAAAATACTGATTTAAAATCTGAACTTTTTAAAAATTCAACCAATCCGTTTACCTAGTACCTGACCTATCACACACAAACGAGTCGATTATAACAACGTAACTTCTCTTCTTTATATGCAGTTGCAGTTAACGAAAGTTTTTGTATTTTTGGACAATCATAATAATTAAATTTTTCAGTTTCCATCTCAAAAATCATATTACATCAAATTAAAACAACCAAATCTTGCAAATCTTTAAAAATAATCACAAAACCTTTGAAAAATATATGAGAATTCTTCTTACGGCTCCTGAATTTTACTAGAAGTGTTGTTAAAGTTAAACAAGTTTAAAGGATATTGATTTGTAGCTGTCAAGACTCGGAATTCGTCGAGACCGAGTAAATCTAAATTTTTTCATTTCAACACAGATCTAAACAATCCAAAGTGTATGAAAATATAGTGGTAAAAAATTAAGATCACTAGATAATAAAAATCTAAAAAAAAAATTCTTAATCTTGAAAGTTCCTTAAAACATAATGGTCATTCTGACATTGATGGTTTGGACTTATTTTTCGAATTAAATCAAGGGCAAGAAATTTTTAAAATTAAAATTAATAAGGTCCTATCTAAGATCAACATTAATGTCTCAAGAGATTAAATTGATTAGTTATATTATCAATTGAACAAAATTATTAGAATAAATCAGTTATAATATATATATATATATATATATATATATATATATATACACACACGATAAAGTTTGATTTTAGGCCACAATTATCGTTGAGCCGCCCTGATCTTCAGCTCTCATTAATTCAAAATTCGTTACGTACCAAGAACTGAGAATTGATTTTAGATAAAACTAAAGGAACCACTGGGATTTAGAGAAGTACTTTGTTTTAATGCGTACGTAAAGCATTATAAAATTTTCAAATAGTATATAGCCAAAATCCAAGGCATTTATAACACAGTCCAGGGGCGAGTTTATGATGAAGGAAGCTAGTAGTATTATTAGTATAAAGTCTAACCTACTTTCACAAAGAAGAATTACATCTTTATAGCGATATGTTACACTAACTAACATAAAATTTCGAATTTCCACTGTAATCATAATTCATAATATAGCTAAATTAATGAATCGCAAATGAAGATTCAGCGAGTCAATTTAAGAGGCGTTGAAGATGAAATTGTCCCCATTAGCTAGGTTCATATAGATTAAAGTGGAACATCAGTGGAGATCACAATTATTTTTTGCAAATTAAATTATTCCTTCAGCTTTTCATAATTACAGTCTTAAATATTAGGGATGACCGACATGTGGTCTAGGTGGGGCACTTGGGTGTAGGTAGGGAGGGAAGTAATGATTTTAGGGTAAATCCAAATTAGTTACTAGTAGATTTGAGTTTCAGATTATTGTTGAGATGAGTGGAGAACCACACGTTAATCCATTTCTTTTTTCAATTAACTCGATGCACCACTGAGCATAGGATGAGTGCTAGTTAGTTGGCAAAACTGTTTTTAAGCATTCTTTTCTCCTAATTTATAGTATGTGCTTTTAACACTCTTTCCTCTCCTTTGACTCTAATGTATTACTTAGGATTTCGCTCCCCCAAAAAAAAGGGTAATCTTTTCAAATCGTACTCATTATAAAAATTTTTAAAGAACATAATGAACTAAAGCAGAGTGGCTTATTGTTTACCTGTAAAACAGTACAGTTGAATTTATACGTGGTTTCTAGACAAGAGAATTAATTTGATCCTGAAATAACAAGATAATTGAAAAAATATATAACACGTAGCCTTGATAAGAAGACGAAATGACAGAAATAAAGAATCTGGTAGCGAAGCCTCCGGGCGCAACAACAATAAAAACAAGAACAAAAAATAAGAAGGTAAAATTGATTAGAGCTTTGAGTATATTGTAGTATTAGCTTGCCAGAAAATTCGTGTCCTTGTAATGATAACAGAGCTCACTATTTATAGCTACGTCTAGGAAAGGAGGTCCTAGAATCATGCCTTTCTTTAATGTCAATTATGAGGGCCATTGATGAAGATGCAACGGTGAGCATAAATGTTAAATTCCTTGTAACGGGCAACGTACTTAATATTGTAGAATATCTCCATTAAATGCTACTAGGCGAAAAGTATTTATTGCATGCTTATAAGTGTTATTCTTTCCGGTGACAGACGGGACCGCTGCTTTCGGTTTTGGCTATCCCCCGTCTTTGGTTCCATGCGTCCCTCTTTTGGGCGGCCACGTAGCATAGCATATTTACCCTATACATATAATCCCCCTGCTTTCCGGTGACATAACTTTGTGTCACCGAGAAGTTCGTAGAAACACGTTTTTGGCAGGAATTACTATGATCCTCTCTGAAGGCTTCTGAGAGTTGATTAGACGTACGTCTCTCCGCATTTAATGCCCCGAACACGCGTCATCCCACGATTCAGCACAACTTTTGCCGATTATCGAGGTAATCATGGTCATGAATTTAGCCACCAAAACTTTTGCTTATACGCATAAACCTTCTTCCCTTATACTCCATAATTTTCCCAGCTTTCTAAAATCTTTCTTGCTAATAATAAACTTTCTTTAATTCCCTTCAAACAAAAAAGCTTTTCTTTCATCCAAATGGCTTCTTCTTCAAAGAATGTTAGCTCTTCAAAGGGCAAGAACAAAGCCGAGAATGCTGCTCCTCGAACGGTGGATTCCATCATTCCTAGAAGTCTTGTTACAACAAAATACTTCGAAGAGAAATTCCCTTAAATACGGCTGGAAGGCTAAAAACCATGGTAACTGAGACTCACCTTGTTTCAATTTTTTATGTGAAGAAATTGATTGATCCTTTATATCTTTTCTCTGAAATCAGGTCTACAAACGAGCTCTGTTGTTGTCTTCAAGGAGGATATTTTGGCTGATCCTGCTAACATGGCGAGGCTACTTCAAGAGGCGCTTACTCGAACAGGTGTCCCCGGTCCTGCTTCGGGCACAAGTGTTTCTTTATGGAGTGCCCGACCGAAAGACAAATAACCAAAAAAAAGATGCTCCTCCGCGACCGAGGAGAAGAATAAGAGGGTGACTGTTGCCCCCGAGTCGTCTCCGGTAGTTGTGGTGACTAGCCCTCCTCCCAAGCCGATCATAGACACTGTGATGATCGACGATGATGGAGAAGCTAGTGATGGGGGAGCTTCTCTACATAGAAGGCGACGATCCTCATCAACTCAACAGAATGCTCAACCTGTCAAGTTAGTTACACCATCTGAGGATAACGTATCGACGCCCTGGGGGAATACGATACGGTGGAAAATGACAACTCCTGCTTCCGTGTCCTAGTCGCGCCGCCCGGTGTTTTGGGGCTGAGTATCGGGTCCCTTCCGTCCTCGGCTGACAAGCAACCAACAACCAGCACTGCGTTTGCTGCAGTTGCTTCTCACTCTTCAACTCCATCTTCACCAACACCAGCAACTGCTACATCATCTCCACCGGTCTCACCTGACCACGAAGAAAGTGTTCCTCTTCCAATAGTCCCCAGTCCCCAGTCCCCAGTCCCCAGTTCATGGGAATTTGGAGCAAAATTATGTTGCCCCTTCTAAAGATCCACAAAGAAGGAGGAATGTTACTCTTTCGGTTTCTACCGGGTGCAACTTGCTATCTCGGTTGGTGGAGCTTGCTAATTATCTGAAGCCTTTGGCTTCAGAGAAAATCGGGAAAAGATTCAGGCACTCTCGGGAGAGTGTTTGTTGAACAACGCCGTAGCGGTACATTCCTTACTTTGTTTGTTATTTCTTCTATTTTTGCCTGAACATATCCTAAGTTTATGCCTTACTTTGTTTTGTAGGCCTATTTTCTTGCTTCCGAGGGCCTTCAGAGGCTGATTCGTGAGAAGGAAGAAATTACCTCCGCATGGGATCAGCTTTTGGCAGAGCGGGAGCAAAGTGTCGCTCGCCTCTCAAAATTAGAAGCCAAAGCCATTGAGGCCATTGTATTGGAGGCTCGTTTGCAGCAAAGCGAACAAGAAGTGGAGATCCTTACTCGAGAGATTGCCCCGTTGGGGGTTCAATTTGAAGAGGCTAAGGCCAAATGGATTGAAGTTCATAACGCCATTCTTACTGCATCCGATTGTGAGGCTGCCTCCGCTGAAAAAATGACTAACTTAGGGGCAGCCTTAAACTCCAAAACTGAAGAGCTTGCTGTTGCACGACGAAACATGCCCAATTAGAGGAGAAGTACTGCCCGGGAAAGCCTTTCCACCGAGGTAACCAACTCAAAGAAGAACTTAAGCACCGAGCGGCTTCCCTCGTCGTTGAGAAAACTTACGCTATGTACAGCATGAGGAGAAAAACCTTGGAAGAGGCCAAAGCTAGTATCATCGACTTTGATGCTGAAATTGCTAAGGCCCGTGAGCTTGAGTTGGCTGCTAAACACGGTCTCTCGACAGAGCCTGCTGCTTCCAGTTACGAAACTTCGGGAACGGAAGAGGAGGCGGATGACGAAAATGTTGAAGGCCAAACTGGCGAAGGCCAAAATATTGAGCCATCGGCGGATCTATCCACTTCCACTGGGGTGCGGTCACTTCTCTTCCTCCGGGTTCCGGAGATGCTACAATTTAGCTTTTCTTTTCTTTTTTCAATTCTTGTATTTGTGCCATTTTGGCATGTCATTGTAAATAAAAAAATCTTTTTGCTCAAGTATTGTTTGAGTCTTTCCTTCAGTTGTACATTTATGCAAGTTTTAGTCTTGGCATTCTCATCTTTTTGCTTAAGAGTTTTCCGCAAGTTTTACTGTTTGCGTCTTATTATGTGAAGCCTTGGGTGTATTTTTTCCGAAAGCATTTTGATTCCGGCATGAGTTCTTCCGAAACCAACCATTTAACGTGAGGGTTTTTATAAGAGAGGTCCCTCTTATGTTACGGTGTTCTTGAAGAGGACGTCTCCTGTTCATTACGGCACTAGCATTTGAAGTACTTGTTTAACTTTCAAATGACAAAGTTAATTCATCGTTCAGACAAGAAACAAGATAAAAACAAAAGAACTTCATTTTACTGCGTCTATTTTCAAAAAGTACATAAGCATTTGTTATGCTAAAAAAATAAATTGTCATTACTTGTGGCTAACTTGTACAACTTGTTTCTACGGGGCTGGTCACGCAGTCCTCGGTCCCAATGATACAACTACGTTTCCAGTTTTTGCTCTCCCATCGACATGGCAGTTATTATTGTTGTATCCTCATATCGTTCCCCCTCCCCCCGCCCCCCAGTGTTCAAATGCGAAGAATGCGAATTGGAGCACTGGAAGCCTTGTACCTTCGAGGATCCCACTAATGAATTTCTAGATAATCCTTAATTTGGTAACATATTTTACTTCCCTTAGGAATTCATGCTATCAAGCGAAGGACTATCTAACAACCCTCTAGTGGTTTGTACTTGTGAATGGTCGGGTAATATTTGCTCGATAGCAAACTTAACTTCCCGGTGAGAATTTCGCTATAGAGCAAAAGATTATCTAACCGTCCCAGAGTAGATCTTTGCTTGTGTGCTTTGCTATTAAAGGTCTTATTGCCGCTGTTGGAGCTTTCTTCGTAGTATGCTTTCTATTGCTGCCTCATTAAAAACCTTGCCAAAAAAACCCAATGGGGACAAAAATTAGACAAAGGAAAAAAAAGTGCAGCACATACTTTCAGTTCAGGTGATATTCATCAGCAATAATATCTTTTGAGGTGTGCCACGTTCCAGTTGCTGGGCAACTTTTCTCCATCTTGGTTCTCCAATTCATATGAACCTTTCTCGGTGACAGCTAAAACCCAGTAGGGGCCTTCCCATGTTGGACCTAGCTTCCCTGCATTGAGCTCCCGGGTGATTTGAGATACTTTCTTTAGGACCAAGCCTCCTACTTTGAAATAACATGGGTTGGCTCTTTGATTGTAATATCGCTCCATTCTCTGCTTTTTGGCTGCCATTCTTACATGCGCCAAGTCCCTGCGCTCATGGACTAGCTCCAAGTTGATTAACATTGCTTTATAATTTTATGCTTCATCTGCTTGGAAATATCTCAAGGTGGATTCCCCTACTTCCACCGGGATTAAAGCTTCTGCCCCATACACAAGGGTAAAGGAGTTTCTCCGGTGCTCGTTCGTTGACTCTGCTTGACCATTTGCACTTGGTGGTAGGGTGAAGATGTGATCCTCTTTATTTTTAAATCTTCGAGGAACATTGTGACTTTTGCACCGATAAATTGTGGCCTATTATCGCATTCTATCTCTTTTGGTATTTCGGGCTTGCAAATTATATTTTCCCACAAGAAATCCACCACTTCACGCTCGCCGATCTTCTGATAAGGACCTTCTTCCACCCACTTAGAAAAATAGTCAGTCAAAATCAAAAGAAATTTTACCTTTCCGGGAGCCGACGGCCATGGCGCGACGATGTCCATCCCCCAATCATGAACGGCCACAGGGATAGATACGAATGCAACGGTTCTGCCGGTTGATGTACCAGTGGTGCGTAGCGTTGGCACTTATCACACTTTCGTACTAAGGCTTTGGCATCTTGTTCCATGTGGGGCCAATAATATCATGCCCTTACCAATTTTAGCACTGAGGAATCTATGCTCGAATGATTGCCGCATATCTCTTCGTGGACTTCTCGCATAACATAGTTACCTTCGGATGCCCCCAAGTATCGGGCTAGGTGGCCTTGAAGCGTTTTTCTATTCAGTTGGCCTCTCTTGAAGCTATATCGTGCTACTTTGGCATACAGTTCCCGGGACGCTTTGGAGTCTTCGGGCAACTTCCCGTGCTCGAGATAATCGATGATTTCATTCCTCCAATCCCATACCAAATTTGTTGCATTTACCTCATAATAGCTATCTGTATCCAGGACCCAATTCATCAGTTGTACTATCATCCCAGACTCCGATCTCTTTATTTCTGTCGATGATCCAAGGTTAGCCAATGTGTGTGCTTCTGCGTTATCTTCCCTCAAGATATGAGTAATCGACACTTCCGAAATCATGCCAACAGAGCCTGGACCTTTACCACATATTGTTGCATGCACTCTTATTTGGTTTCGCAGATCTCATAGACCTAATTTACCACCAGCTATGGATCGCATTTGATTTCGATGACCTTGGAATCAAGTCCCCGTGCCAGTTCGAGCCCTATAATCAAAGCGTCATACTCTGCTTCATTATTAGTTAAAGGGAGTGTTATGATGGCTTGCCTTAGGGTTTCTCCCGAAGGCGTGATTTTTCCAAGCCCAGACCCTTTTATGTTGGGAGCTCCATCCGTAAATAAGGTCCAAACCCCCGATGTCGATTCTGACACCATTACTGCTTCTTTGGTTGCTAGAGGCAGTAATCCCGGACTGAAATCGACCATAAAGTCAGCCAAGACTTATGACTTAATTGCAATCTTTGGTTTATATTCTATGTCGAACTCATTCATTTCAACGGCCCATTTGGCCAATCTACCCAAGAGCTCGGGTTTGTGAAGGATGTTCCGCAAAGGGAAAGTGGTTACCACGGGTATTGGGTGACATTGGAAGTAGGGCCTCAGCTTCCGAGCGGAGACTACAAGAGCTAAGGCCAGTTTCTCCAAATGTGGGTAGCGAGTTTCTGCTCTTGTTAAAATTTTACTAACGTAATAAATGGGAGATTACGTACCTTCGTCCTCACGAACTAAGATTGCACTTACTGTGACTTTCGAGACCACGAGGTAGACTAACAGTGTTTCACCTTCTTTTGAGTTCGAAAGCAACGGAGGGCTTGACAAGTACCCTTTCAAATCTCTCAAAGCATGATGGCACGCTGGGTCCATTTGAAATTATTTTTCTTTTTGTGCAGTGTGAAGAAATGGTGATATTTTTTTGATGACTGGAAAATGAACCTACTCAAAGCTGCGAATCTCCCCGTGAGCCTTTGGACTTCCTTCACACTTGACAGTTGGTCCAGGATGTCTTCGATGGCCTTGATCTTATCGGCGTTAATCTCAATTCCCCTTTGCGATACCCAAAATCCCAGATACTTACCAAAGCTGATCCTGAACGCACATTTCTCAGGGTTAAGTTTCATATTATGCTTTCTTAGGATGTCAAAAGTTTCTTGCAGATGTTTAAGGCGATCGCATGCATTTAAAGACTTAACAAGCATATCGTCTATATAAACTTCCATAGTTCTTCCTATTTGTTTTTCAAATATCTTGTTCACGAGCTGTTGATAAGTGGCTCTGGCATTTTTCAACCCAAAGGGCATCACATTATAGCAATATGTACCGATATTCGTTATAAACGAAGTATTTTCCTGATCCTCCGGGTTCACCTTAATTTAATTGTACCTAAAATAAATATCAAGGAAAATCATTAACTCGTGCTCGGCTGTAGCACCAATCATTTGATCAATGTTTGGCAGGGAACGAATCTTTCGGGCACGCCTTATTCAAATCTTTATAATCTACACACATGCGAATTTATTGTTTTTCTTAGAAACTACTACTACATTAGCTAGCCAGTCTAGATACTTTACCTCTCGGAATGAACCGATATTAAGCAAGCGAGTTACCTCTTCCTTGACGAATTTATTCTTAGCTTCGGTAATAGGGCATTTCTTTTGTCTTACCGGGGGTATGTTGGGATCCAAACTTAACTTGTGTACGGTTACCTTCGTCGGGATACATGTCATATCCGGATGCGACCATGCAAAACAATTGGCATTAGATTTAAGAAATTTAATAAAGCCAGACTTGAGCTCGGGGTGCAGTCCTGTTCCTAAGTGGAATTTCCTTTATAAGAACTCTTCGAACAATGCAGCTTGCTCAAGCTCTTCCACTGTGGATTTTGTTGCATCCGTCTCTTCTGGAACCTGAAAATACCTTGGCACCTGATAAAATTCCTATGTTCTGCCCCTGGATAACTTTATCTAGTTCGGGAGCCGGCGTCGTTCCTGTAATTGCTATGCTGCGTGTTACTTTCCTTTGCTACTAGAGATCGAAATGGCATTCGTCTCCCTTGCCGCCGGTTGGTCACCCCTTATCTATTTAACTCCTTCTAGCGTTGGAAACTTCAGCAATTGATGATATGTTGATGGTACAGCTTTAATCTCGTGCAACCATGGCCTTCCCAGAATAATGTTATATCCCATATCCCTATCTACCACTTCGAAAAGAGTTGTTTTTATTACTCCTTCGGTGTTTGTGGGTAACAAAATCTCTCCTCAGGTTTTCATGCTCGCGAAGTTGAATCCGGCAAGGAGTTTTGTGGCCGGAATAATGCTTCCAGTGAGTTTATCTTGCTCCAATACTCTCCTTTGTATGATATTGGACGAACTTTCTAGATCCACTAGAACACGTTTAATCTTAAAATCTAGCACATTTAAAGAAATTACCAGTGCGTCGTTGTGCAGCAGCAATAATCTGTCTGTGTCCTCCTCCGGGAAAGTGATATCGTCTTCGGCGACTTCCCAGAGCCTTTTTCTATCGGTTATTGATATTTTTGTCTTTTTTTGCTGCCAAAAAGGTGACCCCGTTTATCTCGTTCCCCTGAAGATCATGTTGATCGTTTGGCGCCGGGGATCTTCTCCTTCTTTTAAGGGTTCCACGTTATCCCGGTTACGACCATAATTGTTCTTAGCTCGGTCACTCAAGAATTCTCTGAGATGACCATTCTTCAACAGTGTTGCCACGTCTTCCCGGAGGTGTCGGCAGTCCCCTGTCTGGTGGCCATTCGTCCCGTGGTATTCACACCACAAGGTGGGATCCCTCTAGCTGGGATCAGATCTCATTGGTTTCAGGAACCGTACTTCTTTGATGTTTCTCATGGCTGACACCAACTCCACTATACTAACGTTGAAATTGTATTCTGACAGCTTGGGGTAAGAAGGATCCCCCGCCCCTGACGCTTTTTTATCATGCAATGATCTATTGTTTCGATCGCGATCAGTCCTTCTGTCGATGGCGAACCTGTCCACTGACCGGAAGCCTCTGCAGCGGCTTTCGGTCCGTTAGTAGGGTAAAAATTGGCCCATCGAAGACCTTCTGCCCGTGTCAAAATCGTTTTTCTGTTCTTCTCCCTTCCTTTTGTTGACGATGGAAAGCTAACCTGATCATCCTCGATCCTTATCTTTGATTCGTGCCGGTTGTGGACATCCGTCCAAGTTGTTGCTCGAAACTCAAGCAGGCTTTCCTTCAATTTTCGGGAAGCATCTAAACTTCTCAGATTCATTCCCTTGGTGAATGCTTCAGCCGCCCATTCATCCGGGACAGCCCGGAGTAACATTCTCTCCTTCTGGAATTGGGTAACGAACCTCGTAGCAACTCAAACTCTCCTTGCACAATCCTGAATATGTCGGCCTTACGGGCCTGTACTTTTCTGACCCCGGCATGAGCCTTGATGAAAGAGTCCGTGAGCATCTCAAAGGAGTCTATGGAATGCTCGGGTAATAGTGAATACCACGTCAAGGCTCCGCTCATGAGAGTCTCTCCAAATTTCTTCAGCAAAACAGATTCAATTTTGTGAGGAGCTAAATCATTACCCTTCACCACCGTTGTATAGGTGGTAATATGCTCCTGAGGGTCTGAAGTTCCGTCAGTCTAAGATGTACAGATGGAAATGCCTCAATAAGATATCCATTTATTTCGACATCCAACATATAAAACATAAAAATTAAATAAGCAAAAAAGAAAAAAAATTCGATCTAACCATAAAAAATTCAATACTGTATATAATTGAAGTTTGTTTTACAGGTATTTTATATTTTTGTAATGATAAATCCGGTAAGTTTCTCATCTTTTTATTGGTATCAACCTTACATCCGGTGTGATATATAATTAATAAAAAGAAACTTGTCATACTTATATAGCATTTGTGTTAGGCAATTAGGTTTTCCATCATCCTTTAATCTAAAAAGCTATAATCTATATTATACGATACACGCATTACACGTATATTCTATGTTCATCAGTAAGAATTATTTAAAAAAATGCATAAAATTAAAAATTATGTCTGGATTATAAAATAAAAGTTAAAAAACATTTCTTAAAATGATGAATAGTAGAAAATATTTTTCCACTAAGGTCCTCATAGCCTTAATTCCAATTATTTGCTTATATATTATTTGAAGAAGTATTTTATTTATTCCAAGCGAACGTTTGAAACTAAAATTACAATTATACCAATCATTCAACTTTGGAGTGTTATTGTTCATGCGGATTTGTATTTAAAAATTCTATTAGTATTAGTTAACTTCAAATGCTAAATAAGTTTTCTCCACTAGTTTGGACTTTGAAGTTTTGTAACCATGTCTAATAGTAGTATACTCTATCATTCCATATACATTACAAAAAAAATATGATAGGTATTTATAAAAATCTAGATCACAACATAAAATGACTTTTTTTTTTTTTTTTGCAAACAATTCTCTATTTACTTTTCAAGTATGGTTCAGGCAAAAAATTATTATCTTGAACATATTACATATTCAAACATGTAATAAAAAGCTTAACAATATAAATAGAAACAATATGAATAAGGAAATAAAATTCAGGAAAAGAAACATGCCTTTTAATCCGATTTTAATTGGCATAATGTCTCAATCACATGCTCCAGATGAAATTTCCTCCACATGTATAAGAATATTGAAGAATCAATCAAAAATTTTATGGATTGTTAAATATATATTGTTTGAAGAAGGTAAGAAGTCTAATAACTTTACAAGACATCAATATACGAAAAGATAGAAAATAATGACAAGAAAAAAAAATTGGAAACAAAATAAGGCAGTTAACTTAGGAAAATAAGTCAATCCTCAAAGAAAACTACTAAATACCAGAAATATCAATCTTTAGAGTCTCGTATGAAAGTATCGAATCCAACACAATATAATAAGATATAGATAACGCAAAAACTGTTGCAGCGCGCAACCCGATCCCATCGTACAACATGATCCTCCGTTATTCCACCATGTAAATACCAATAATAATGTAAAAATATATGTTGCGGAGCGCAGCCCAATCCCTCTATATAATCAGAGTCAATATCATAATTCTCTCTTATTTCACCATATCAATCCACCCTTATTTCACATGTTGCAGCACGCAATCCGATCCAACCGTATCAATATAAATCCTCCCTTGTTCCACCTGTTGCGGCGTGCAACCCGATCCATAAATAAATCAATAAGTGCAATCAGTTTAACAACTCGAATCACAAGAATCTCTACGATTAATGAATATGAAAGCTACAAATCAAAAAGGAATCTCGTATCAAATCATGAAAGGCTACAATTAATACTGAGCAACAAGACAAGTCAAATATATGACAGTTAAAGGATGCAAGTAAGACAATTAAGGCAAGTTTCAATTAAGCATTGGAGCATGGAAGGAATTAACATTTACAATGCGAGAATAATAAATGACAAGTAGCAAGTTAAGGCATAGGAAGCAATTAAGGCATGTAACATTCAAGACATGGAATGCTATAATTAATGAAATACGGGTAGTCATGGAAACAAGTAATTGACGGTGTATAGACACTCGTCACCATGCATATACGCCGCTACTCATAAAATTTCACATATCACATAGCTCAAGGGTTCTTATTCTCTCAAATCAAGGTTAGACCCAACACTTACCTCACTCTGCAATCAACTCAAAGTTCAACCACAGCCTTGCCTTTCAAACAAGCCTCCAAACCAACCAAATCTAGAAAATTATCAACCAAATGATTCAAAATAAGCCTTAGAAACTACCCACTGAAGAAAGAGGTTCAATTTAGATTATTATTGAAAAAGTCAACAAAAGTCAACCATGGGGCCCCTTGGTCAAAACTCGAGATTCAGACCAAAACTCAATCACCCATTCACTCCCAAGCTCGATTATGTAATTAGTTTCGAAATACGACCTCAATTCGAGGTCTAAATCCCTAATTCTACCCAAATCTCTAATTTCTACCATGAAAATCCTAGATTTGATGTTGAAATCTTATGAATGTAATGGCTAACTACAAAGAAGTAGATTAAAGTCACTTACCAATGAATTTGGGAAGATAGTCTCTTGGGAAAATCGCCTCTAAGGTGTTTAGGGTTGTGAATCTGAAGGAAATGAGCTAACTCCCATTATTCCCTTCTTTTGTCCAGGCGCAGATGTCGTAATTGCGAACCCCCAAATGCGAGAATTGTTCGCAATGTGCGAAGAAGCCCACATCTCTGCTACCATCGCATTTGCGATGATTTGTTCGCAAATTCGAACTGTGGAACTTTGCAAATGCGACCATTTGATCGCAATTGCGATCTTTGTAGTCCCAGCCCCTCTTCGCAAATACGAAGAAATTGTTCACAATGCAAACCTATCCGAAACAGGCCCCCTGATATTGCAAATGCCCCCTGATATTGTAAATGCGAACCAGGCCTGCACCGGAAACAGATTTCACCGGTTATTTTTCCAAGTCCAAAACTACTCCGAAGCCTATCCGAAACTCACCCAAGTCCTCGGGGCTCCAAACAAAATATGCACACAAGTGTAATAACATCATACGAACTTGCTTGCATAATCAAAACACCAAAATAACACCTAGAACTACGTATCTGACACAAAAACAAATCAAATTTTCAATGAAACTTAAGAACATGCAACTTCTCAACCGGACGTCCGAATCATGTCAAATCAACTCCATTTTATACCAAATTTTGCAGACAAGTCATAAATATTGTAACGAACTTATACCAAGTTTTTGAATCAAAATCTGAACCCGATAGCAACAAATCCAAACTACAGTCAAACTTGAAATTTCTTTAAACTTTGAAACTTCTAGTTTTCAACAATTTATGATAAATCAAGCTAGGATTTCCAAATTCGATTTCGGACATACGCCCAAGTCCCAAATCACGATATGGACCCACTGGGACTGTCAAAACGCTGATCCGGGTCGATTTCTTCAAAACATTGACCAAAGTCAACTCAAATGAGTTTTAAGGCAAGATTTCACATTTTCGTCAATTTTTCACCTAAAAACCTTCCTAAAAAGACACTGATTGTGCACGTAAATCGGGGAAGGCTAAACAGAGCTAATCAAGATTTTGGAACACAAAAATATAGATTAAAACTATTAATGACCTATAGGGTCATCACATTCTCCACCTCTAAAACAAATATTCTTCCTCGAACGAACATAGAAAAATACCTGGACTGGTGAAATAGTGTGGATATCTACTTTGCATGTCCAACTCGGACTCCCACGTGGCTTCCTCGATCGGCTGACCTCTCCATTGAACTCGAACTGAAGGATAACTCTTAGACCTCAACTGCCGGACCTGCCGGGCTAGAATAGCCACCGGCTGCTCCTCATAAGTCAAATCCTTGTCCAATTGGACTGAGCTGAAATCTAACACATGGGACGGATCACCGTGATACTTCCGAGGCATGGACACATAGAACACCGGATGGACTACTGATAAACTAGGTGGCAATGCGAGCTTGTAGGCTACCTCACCCACTCTCTCAAGAATCTCAAAAGGTCTGATATACCTAGGGCTCAACTTGCCCTTATTTCCGAACCTCATCACACCCTTCATGGGTGAAACCCGGAGCAATACCATCTCTCCAACCATGAATGCAATATCACGAACCCTATGGTCGGCATAACTCTTTTGCATGGACTGAGCGGTGCGTAATCAATCTTGAATAATCTTGACCTTATCTAAGGCATCTTGTGCCAAATCTATACCCATCAACCGAGCCTCCCCCGGCTCAAACCATCCAACTGGTGAATGGCACCGCCTCCCGTATAATACCTCATAAGGAGCCATCTGAATGCTCGATTAATAGTTGTTGTTGTAGGCAAACTTCGCAAGTGGCAAAAACTGATCCCAAGAACCCCCGAAATCCATAACATGAGCGCGAAGCATATCCTCCAATATCTGAATAATGCGCTCGGATTGTCCGTCCGTCTGGGGGTGAAATGTTGTGCTCAACTCAACTCGCGTTCTTAACTCACGCTGTACGGCCCTCCAGAAGTACGAGGTGAACTGCGTGCCTCGATCAAAAATGATAGACACGGGCACACCGTGAAGACGGACGATCTCGCGGATATAGATCTCAGCTAACCGCTCTAAAGAATAGGTAACTGCCACTGGAATGAAATGTGCTGACTTGGTCAACCTGTCCACAATGCCCCATACCGCGTTGAACTTCTTCTGAGTCCGTAAGAGTTTAACAACAAAATCCATAGTGGTATGCTCCCACTTCCACTCAAGAATCTCTAACCTCTAAAGCAAACCACCAGGCTTCTGATGCTCGTACTTTACTTGCTGACAATTTAGACACCGAGCTACTTATGTAACTATATCTGTCTTCATCCTCCTCCACCAATAATATTACTGCAAGTCCCGATACATTTTGGCGGTACTCGGATGAATAAAATACCGGGAGCTATGGACTTCCTCAACAATCAACTCATAAAGCCCATCCACATTGGGCACACAAATATGACCCTGCATCCTTAAAACCCCATCATCTCCAACAGTGACCTGCTTGGCACCGCCGTACTGCACCGTGTCCTTAAGGACAAGCAAATGGGGATCATCATACTGACGCTCTCTGATGCGCACATACAAGAAAACCGAGCAACTGTGCAAGCTAGCACACGACTGGACTCTGAAACATCTAACTTTACAGACTGATTGGCCAAAGCCGGAACATATGCTGCAAGCGATCTCTCACCAACTGGGATACATGCAAGGCTACCCATACTAACTGCCTTTCTACTCAAGGCATCGGCACTACATTGGCCTTCCCGGGATGATACAAAATGGTGATATCATAGTCTTTCAATAGCTCCAACCACCTCCTCTGCCTCAAATTGAGATCCTTTTGTTTAAGCGAATACTGAAGACTGTGATGGTCCGTGAATACCTCACACGACACGCCGTAAAGATAGTACCTCCAAATCTTCAGCGCATGAACAATGACTGCCAACTCTAAGTCATGAACAGGGTATTTCTTCTCATGAACCTTCAACTGCTGCGACGCGTATGCAATCACCCTGTCATCCTGCATCAATACTGCACCGAGACCAATACGAGATGTATCACAATACACCATGTAGGATCCTGAACCTGTGGGCAACACCAACACTGGCGCCGTTGTTGAAGCAGTCTTGAGCTTCTAGAAGCTCAACTCACATTCATCTGACCATCTGAATAGGGCACCCTTCTAGGTCAATCTAGTCAATGGGGCTGCTATGAATGAAAACCCCTCCACGAACTGGCGATAATAACCTGCCAAACCCAGGAAACTCTGGATCTCTGTAGCTGAAGTAGGTCTAGGCCAATTCTGAACTGCCTCAATCTTCTTAGGATCCACCTTTATGCCCTCTGCCAATACAACATGCCCCAAAAAGGCGACTGAGTCTAACCAAAACTCACACTTTGAAAACTTGGTATATAATTGACCATCTCTCAAAGTCTGGAGTACAATCTGAAGATGCTACTCATGCTCCTCTTGACTGCGGGAGTAGATCAAGATATCATCAATAAATACAATCACAAAAGAATCCAAGTAGGGCTTGAACACCCGGTTCATCAAATCCATAAATGCTGCTGGGACATTTGTCAACCTAAATAACATCACTAGGAACTCATAATGCACATACCGAGTCCAAAAAGTCTTTTTAGGGACATCAAATGCCCTGATCTTCAACTGATAGTAGCCAAACCTTAAATCAATCTTCGAAAATACCTTGGCACCCTGAAGTTGATCAAATAAGTTATCAATCTTCGGCAACAAACACTTGTTCTTGATAGTGACTTTACTCAACTGCCGATAGTCTATACACATCCTCATCGACCCATCCTTCTTCCTCACAAACAACACGAGCGTACCCCAGGGCGAGACACTAGATCCAATGAATCCCTCATCAAGCAAGTCGTTCAACTGCTCCTTCAATTCCTTCAACTCTGGGGGGGGCCGTACAGTATGGCAAAATAGAAATGGGCTAAGTGCCCAAGCCCAATTAATATAGAAGTTAATATCTTTGTTGAGTGGCATTGCCAGCAGATCTGCAGGAAACACTCGATATACTCACGAACAACTGGTACCGAATTCATGGATGGAACCTCCGCACTAAAATCACAGACATATGCCAAATAAGCTAGATATCCCATCTCGACCATACATCGAGCCTTCACATAAGAAATAAATCTGCTGTTAAAGTGGCCAAGAGTCCCTCTCCACTCTAACCAAGGAAACCCAGCATGGCTAAGGTCACTGTCTTGGCGTGACAGTCCAATATTACATGATAAGGTGACAGCCAATCCATACCCAAGATAACATTAAAATCTACGATATCATGAAGTAGAAGATCTACGCTAGTCCCAAGACTCCCAATAGTAATCACACACGATCAATATATGCATCTTACAATAATAAAATCTCCCACAAGCGCGGAAACATACACAGGAGTACTCAAAGAATCATGAGGCACAACCAGTCATGAAGCAAAATAGGATGACACATAGGAATAAGTAGATCCCGGATCATATAGAACTGAAGCATCTCTATGGAAAACTGGACAAATACCTGTGATAACGGCGTTAGATGACTCGGACTCAGGCCTAGTTGGGAAAGCATAGCATCGGGGCTGGCCCCCATCACTTTGAACTACATCTCCGGGACGGCCTCTAGCTGGCTGGCCTCAACCTCTAACGGCCTGACCTCCACCTCTAATGGCCTGATCCCATCTTTAGCTATCGGACCCTTGCCTCTAGCTGCTGAGCAGGCGATGGAGCAACCAGTGCCGGAACCATGGCACAAGAACTCTGATGTGGCATGCTGTCCAATAATCTCACACAGGACCTCCTGATGTGCCCAATACTACCACACTCAAAACACTCATCCTGTTGCTGTGGCTGCTGAAGCTGAAGCTGACCCGAATGGGCCGGATAACCACAGTGATAACTCTGAATCGGAGGCGCAGATAGGAGTTGATGGTGCACTGTAGGCTGGCTGCCCAGAGTAAGGAACATAAGGACCATGACTCCCTGAAGCACTGTGAGATACCTGGAGCGCTAAATGAAATGGCCTGGGAGGATGGACCTTACCATAAGTACCCCTGCCTCCATATGAGACGCCATTGAAACTATCGAAATGACGAGGCCTCTTATCTGATACTGACCCTCTCTCCTGAGCACAGACCAACTCGATCAGTCTATGGCCTTGTAGAAAGAAATATCACTCCATGTCTCCTTGGCCATCTGCAGCCTGATAGTGTAAGTGAGACTGTCAATAAATCTCCTCACTCTCTCCTTCTCAGTAGGAAAAAAGATAGTGGCATGGCAAGCTAAGTCCATAAATCAAGTCTCGTACTAGGTGACAGTCATACCACCCTACTAAAGTCGCTCAAACTGTCTGCGGTACTCCTCTCTCAGGGTGACAGGGATGAACTTCTCCAAAAATAGCCATGAGAACTGATCCCAGGTAAGTGCAATTGACCCAACTGGTCTAGTCAACACATAATCTCTCCACTATCTCCAGGAGGAATCAATCATCTGAAATGCTGCAAAATCAACCCCATTGGTCTCAACTATATGCATGTTGTGCAATACCTCGTGGCAACGATCCAAAAAATCATGTGGGTCCTCAGAAGATGCACCACTAAAATGAAGAGGAAAGAGCTTGGTGATCTTATCCAACCTCAACATTGCCTCAGAAGACAAAGCGGGCCTATCACCAACCTGTGTCGCAACGACCTGCTGAACTACCCTAAGTGGCGGGACTGCTGGAGTCTGATACTAGGAAGCCACCTGCTCCGGAGTGTGAGTAGCGGGAGTCTGTGCTCCTCCCCCAGCCCGAGAGACGGTTGGTGCCACCGGAAAGGTACTGGTCTGGGCCACACGCTCCATAAGGTCCACCAGACGGACTAGAGCATCCTGAAGCACTGGAGTGGCTATGAACCCCTCCGGGACCTGAGCTGGTCCCACAGGTACAGTCTGAGCTGGAAACTTCTCATCAAAATCTACCTGAGGCTCCACTACTGGTGCTGCTGCTCGAACTCTAGGCTGAGCTCTGCCTCTGCCTCTGCCTTTTGCCTCTGGCACGACCTCGCCCTCGACCTCTGCCCCTAGTCGTAGCTGCCACATGGAGCTCCGGCTCCTGTCCAGCGGTAGATGCATTTTGGTGTTCTCTCTATCTGCGAGAGAACAAAATAGAAGGATTCAATCACCAACGATAGAATAAAATCGCATGACCGAGTAAGAAAGAAGTGACAGTTTTCATAAACTCCATAGCCTCTGGAAGATAAGTACAGACGTCTCCGTACTGATCCTCTAGACTCTACTAAGCTTGCTCGTGAGACCTAGGCAACCTAGTGCTCTAATACTAACTTGTCACGACCCGAAAATCTCACCCTCGGGACCGTGATGGCGTCTAACATTTCACTTGCTAGGCAAGTCAACATTAGAATAATTTTTAAGCCATTTGTAACAAATCAAATTAACAAATGCCAATTAAACTAAAATAACTGTAATAGAACTAAAATAAAGTGCGAAAAGTCATAACAACCAAAATATCTAAATACAACTTTAGATTTGGTGTCACAAGTGCAAGAACTACTAAAATAATACAAATAAAGGTCTGAATGAAAGTAAAGCTGTCTGAAAGAAAATACACAGCTATGCTAAAGTAGAAGGGGACTTCAGGGCTGTGAATGCGAGCAGTTGTACCTCAAGTCTCCATCCAATTGTCAACCCGAGCAATCTACTGATCGTCGCTGGGACCGACTCCAAAATCTGCACAAAAAGTGTAGAATATAGTATGAGTACAACCGACCCCATATACTCTGTAAATGTCAAGCCTAACCTCGATGAAGTAGTGACGAGGCTAAGGCGGGTCACTTACATTAACCTGTACGCAGTATAAAATAATGACAGGAAAGAAAAATTGGAAACAAAATAAGGCAGTTAACTCAGGAAAATAACTCAAAGAAAACCACTAAATACCAGAAATACCAATCCTTAGAGTCTCATACGAAAGTACCGAATCCAACACAAGACAATAAGAAATAGAAAATAAATAATTGTTGCGGCGCGCAAACCGATCCCACCATATAACATGATCTTCCCTTATTCCACCATGTAAATACCAATAATAATAAGTAAATATATATGTTGCGGAGCGCAACCCGATCCCACTATACAATTAGAGTCCATATCATAATTCTCTCTTATTTCACCATATCAATCCAACCTTATTTCACCTATTGCGACGCGCAACCCAATCCCACTGTATCAATATAAATCCTCCCTTATTCCACGTGTTGCAACGTGCAACCCAATCCATAAATAAATCAATAAGTGCAATCAATATAACAACTCGAATCACAAGAATCTCCACGATTAACGAATATGAAAGCTACAAATCAAAAAGGAAGCTCGTACCAAATATGAAAGGCTACAATTAATACTGAGCAACAAGACAAGTCAAATATATGACAGTAAAAGGGTGCAAGTAAGACAATTAAGGCAAGTATCAATTAAGCATGGGAGCATGGAAGGAATTAACATTTACAATGCGAGAATAATAAATGACAAGTAGCAAGTTAAGGCATGGGAAGTAATTAATAAATGTAACAATCAAGACATGGAATGCTATAATTAATGAAATACGGGTAGTCATGGAAACAAGTAATTGACGGCGTATAGACACTCGTCACCTCGCATACACACCGGCTACTCATAAAAATTCACATATCACATAGCTCAAGGGTTCCTATTCCCTCAAATCAAGGTTAGACCCACACTTACCTCACTCCGCAATCAACCTAAAGTTTAACCACAGCCTTGCCTTTCAAAAAAGCCTCCAAACCAACAAAATCTAGAAAATTATCATCCAAACGATTCAAAATAAGCCTTAACTACCCACGAATGAAAGAGGTTCAATTTAGACCATTATTGAAAAAGTCAACCATATGCTCACTTGGTCAAAACCTGAGATTCGGACCAAAACCCAATCACCCATTCACCCCGAGCCCGATTATGTAATTAGTTTTAAAATTTAACCTAAATTCGAGGTCTAAATCCTAAATTTACAAACAAAAAAAAACCCTAATTGTACCCAAATTCCTAATTTCTACCACGAAAATCCTAGATTTGATGTTGAAGTCTTATGAAATGTAATGGGTAATTGAAAAAAGTAGATTAAAGTCACTTACCAATGAATTTTGGGAGAAAATCTCTTGGAAAAATCGCCTCTAAGGTATTTAGGGTTGAAAATTTGAAAGAAATAAGCTACTTCCCGTTTTTTCCTTCTTTTGTCCAGGCACAGATATCGCAATTGCGAACCTCCCAAATGCGAGAATTGCTTCACAAATGCGAAGAAGCCCACATCTCTGCGATTATTGCATTTGCGATGATTTGCTCGCAAATGCGAACTGTGGAGCTTCGCAAATGCGACCATTTGATTGCAATTGCGATCTTTGCAGTCCTAGCCCCTCTTCGCAAATGCGAACCTGACAGAGGCTCTATGATATTGAAAACGCGAATCAGAGGTTTGAAGCCTGCACCAGAAACAGATTGCACCGGCTATTTTCCTTAGTCAAAAACCACTACGAAGCCTATCCGAAACTCAG
Organism: Nicotiana obtusifolia; assembly: GCA_002018475.1. Lineage (NCBI taxonomy): Eukaryota > Viridiplantae > Streptophyta > Magnoliopsida > Solanales > Solanaceae > Nicotiana > Nicotiana obtusifolia. Next base: position 127,592 of record MCJB01029352.1, on the reverse strand, counting down.
CCGAGCCCTCGGGGCCCATACTAACACATGCACACAAGTATAATAACATCATACGAACTTGCTCACGCGATCAAAACATCAAAATAACACCTAGAACTATGAATCAGACACCAAAAGAAATGAAATTTTCAATGAAACTTAAGAACATGCAACTTCTCAACCGGACGTCCAAATCACGTCAAATCAACTCCGTTTTGCACCAAATTTTGTAGACAAGTCATAAATACTGTAATGAACTTATACCAAGTTTCAGAACTAAAATCTGGACATGGTAGCAACAAAGTAAAACTACGGTCATACTTGAAATTTCTTTAAACCTTTAAACTTCTAGTTTTTAACAATTTATGATAAATCAAGCTAGAAAATTCCGAATTTGATTCCGGGCACATACCCAAGTCCAAAACCATGTAACGGACCCATGGGGACCGTCAAAATGCTGATCCGGGTCAGTTTACTCAAAACGTTGACCGAAGTCAACTCAAATGAGTTTTAAGGCACGATTTCACATTTTCGCCAATTTTTCACTTATAAACCTTCCGGAAAAAGATATAGACTGCACACGCAAATTGAGAAAGACTAAACGGAGCTAATTGAGGTTTCGCAACACAGAAATGAAGGATAAAACTATAAATGACCTATCGGGTCATCACAGTTGTCGAATATTTGACCAATATTTAGAATTTTATGTTTTAATTTATACATATATACTCGTCACGGAATATTGATGTCTATTAAATTTGCCATATCAATTTAAAAGTTAGTTTCAACTTTTTAGTTATTTCTTTTACAGATATGTTATATTACATAGTTTAAATAAGAAAGGATTTATGCACAAAATATAATTGATTCCGAAGTCCTAAACGTTAGAACGATAAATAACTATTTTTAAATATTAGGAAAATAATAAAATGATTATTTTGTCTAGAGTAAAATTGACTTTTAAAGGGTAAAAAGGCGAACGACATTACGCTAAGAAATTTCGTGCTTTTAATATAGTATAGATAAACTTTAAGCGAGTTGATTCATGATTAGTCCACTAATTAATTTTCCTTCTAACTCATGCAAATAGTTAAACTGTATTACCTTTAGCCTAAATTATGGCCTAAAAATGGAGGTGGTTTAATGAAGGACGACAAAAATCAATAAAGGGTATAGCTTCTCGACCATAGGTGGAAAAATATGTTAATAGAAAATGCACTGCCTCTATGTATGCATGAGAAAGGAAAGCTTTGTTACGCAAATAGCTATCTTCACTTGCAAAAATTGACAAGAAGTTAACGAGCCTTGTGCTTCGCCTTCAAAATGAAACCTCCCGTTGGAGTAAGATTCCACTTCCCACCCACTCAAATATTGACAGATGTCTCCCCTCCTCCCTAAGAAGGTACTGTATTTGAAAAGTAAAACTCCCAGTGATTTCTAGCTTAGAAGGCATTAACTTTCCCCTTAAGTTTTTGGTGTAGTGCACTTAACTCCTTTCAAGTGTGAGGTTTAGTGCAATTAACTCCCTCTCATATTTGTTTGCGGGCAGAGATGGAGCTGAACAAAAATTTAGATTGAAACTTCAATAAATTTTAAATTCTGAAACGATAATTTTAAAACACAATAAATTCAGCACTAAATGTTCTAATTGTTGATCTATTAAATTTAAATCTTATTTAACTGAAACATTGCCTCTTTGTATTTTTTTGTTGAGCTAACATGGTTATTTTAGGTCAAAATAAAAGAAAAAGATACTACCTGCTATTGCACTCTTTTATTTATAATCTAAAAGAGAACAGAAAAGGACCCAGAAATGTTGTTTTCGCTTGCCCTTGCTCCTTTAATCACAAAACTTCTTTTTCTCTCATTTAGCTTCCCCTCTTCAAAGCTTTCAACTTTCTATCAACCTCTAAGTAATGGTTGAAACACTTTCCATGAATTGATAATCTCAACAACCTAGAATCACCTTAACTACCCCTGTTTGTAATTATTTGGTTACATAATTGGGTGCACGAATGTGTACTCAATTAGATTCCAATTTCAGCCTTGGATCTGTTCTTCTCTACTGAAGTTGGATTTACTTTTTTAACATATGTGTTAATAGGCCAAAGAAAAATAACAATGTCTTCACTCATCTGTACATATACTCTAGATTACCAAATTTTAGCTAATGTACGCATTTGATAGATGTATGTGTGGATTGATGTATACAAACGTGTATTCATATGAAATACTAGTATATATGAGAATTATAGAATAATGGATTATTTTAATTTTTTATAAAGAGAGAGAAAGAAAAGAAAAAGGGGGTAGGTGTGATATTGACCGAACTACCAAGCACACCACCATCCTCACCAAGTCTTCTCTACTCTTCATCATCAGTACCCACCAGTCCCTCCCACTATATATATACACCATTTCCTTCTTTGCTTTCTCAGCTTGCACGTTCCAAAAAGAGAACTACAAGCTTCAATTTTCTCCTCTGCTTTTCATTTCATTCCTATTTTCGTCCCCAAATTTATACATTACTTTCAATTTGCCCCGCGAAATCGAATTAGAACAAAATGCAATCCCTTAGTCCCTCATCTGGTATAAGTCTCAAATCTTTAATCCGGAAAACAACGCCGCCGCCGGGTCAAACCCACCGTTTCGACCCGGTTCGTTTTGTTATCCAATGCGGATACCGGTCCGACTCGGCTAACAAGAATGCTAGCACTGTGAATACCAACGGCGCTCCAGCGAGCTACAACTTCGCCGGCCACGTCGGCTCGTCAAGAGCTGACTGGCAGAGCTCTTGTGCCATTCTAGCTAGCAAGGTTGTCTCGCAGCAGCAGGATACGGAGAAAACCGGCGGAGCCGGTGACATCACCGTCGTGAACGGCCACAAAACTCTGGATCTCGTTCCTATTGATAACCTCCCCAAGCCGCTCACAATCACTGACCTCTCTCCTGCGCCGATGCACGGCTCTCAGATGCGCGTGGCCTACCAAGGCGTACCTGGCGCGTACAGTGAAGCTGCTGCCGGAAAGGCTTATCCTAACTGCGAAGCCATACCTTGCGATCAATTTGAGGTTGCATTTCAAGCCGTAGAACTCTGGATCGCAGATCGTGCAGTACTCCCGGTAGAAAATTCTCTCGGAGGTTCAATTCACCGCAACTATGATCTCCTCCTGCGTCACCGCCTCCATATAGTCGGCGAAGTCCAGCTCCCCGTCCACCATTGCCTGTTAGCACTTCCAGGCGTTCGTAAAGAGTACTTAACCAGAGTTATAAGCCATCCACAAGCCTTAGCCCAGTGCGAGCTCACTCTCACAAAACTCGGCCTCAACGTATCGCGTGAAGCCGTCGACGATACAGCCGGAGCAGCGGAGTACATCGCTGCCAACAACCTCCGCGATACAGCCGCAATTGCTTCCGCACGCGCCGCAGAACTGTACGGTCTACAGATCCTAGCGGAGGGAATCCAGGACGATTCAAGCAACGTGACTCGGTTCGTGATGTTAGCGAGAGACCCGATAATTCCACGAACAGACCGGCCATTTAAGACGAGCATAGTGTTCGCACACGACAAGGGAACGAGCGTGTTATTCAAAGTGCTATCAGCTTTTGCGTTCCGGAATATCAGCTTGACAAAGATCGAGTCGCGGCCACATCGGAACCGGCCAATTCGGTTGGTGGATGATGCGAATGTGGGAACAGCGAAGCATTTTGAGTACATGTTCTACGTAGACTTTGAAGCGTCAATGGCGGACGTAAGGGCACAGAATGCATTGGCTGAAGTTCAGGAGTTCACATCTTTCTTGAGGGTATTGGGTAGCTATCCTATGGACATGACTCCTTGGTGTCCTCGGGAGGAATAACAACTGTTTCTCCCCAGCTCAAAATCAAAATCGACAAATAATTATTTTCTATTGTTTGTAATTATGATTCCGAAAGAGGAAGAAACAAAAGACAATTTAAGTTTTCCTTATTCTATTGAATCTTTTACACGTTAGTTTATTTTTACATGTCTATATTACTGGTAAATTTTCGGGGACGTTTCATTTCACTATCGGGGTAGGTGAGGAGGATTAAGTGATGGATACAGTCTAGATGATTCCCTTTAATTTGAGGATAATTACTTTTCAGAGCTAGAATTTACTCTTAATATCTTTCAAATAAAAGGTTCATATTCAATGTGTAAATATGTAATTCTTCTTTTCTTTTCTATTTTTGTTGGTTTATATTGGAAATTTATGTAAATGATTCTGGAGATAGTTAAAGGCTGTCAGCTTCGACTTTGGCACGTTAAGGTTGTATAAAGTAAATTATGCTACGACACGTGACCGTCCAAAAAAGAGACACGTAGAATTTAAGATTGGGGATGGTCAAAGACCGAAAGCAATTGCTTCATTTGTCACTGTGGGGCATTAAGAGCAATTACCCGTTACATGGAATTTGACATTTGTGTTCATCGTTACATCTTCATCAATATCCCTCATAATTGACATTAAGGAAAGGCACAATCCTAGTACCTTCTTCCCTAGACATAATCATTGTAGGGGGACGAATTTTCAGGCAAACTTACGCTACATTCTATATAAAGCTCAATACAATCTTATCTTCTTATTTTTTGATTTCGTTGTTGTGCCCGGAAGCCATGTTCCCGGAACTATTGCTTCTGCTGTTTCGTCTACATCCTAAAGCTAAGTATTGCATAATTCTTCGATTATTTTATTATTCAGTATCAAATTAATTCATTTTTCTAGAAACCACATAGAAATTCAACTGAACCGTTTTACGGGTAAATAGTTTGGCGCCCACTTTGAGGCCTAGACAGTCGTGTAACTAAATTGATCCTTGCTTTTTTTTTTTTACTAATGTGTTTTAATTATTTTGTCTTAGAAAAATTATAAGAAATAGCAGATAACACTGTTAACAACATGTACAACTCCGAGATTCGAGGGGATCAACCTCATCTCGAGGACTCAATCAGTGACACCCATAATGAGGGGAATGCTGCTACACCGGTGCATGACAGGCAATATCCTCAACATGTTCGAGAGACAACTCCCGATGATGCTGATGAGGAACATGTCGTTGACACGGTAAGGGTCTTGAAAGAGCAATAGGCGATCATTCTAGCCACCTCATGTGACAGAATAAGGTTATGATGGAGTTGAAGCAGGCGCTGTCGGGAGCTTCAAATAATGCAAACAGACGAGATCCGATTCCTCCTGGGCTCCCGCGAATCAAACAACCGCAGAGGGTCGATGACAACACTCCCAAGGGTGAAATTGGCTCTGATGGGGCAGGGGGGAACGTATCCGGCCTCAATAACGAGCCTTTCAAGAATGAACTTTTACGGTTTATGTGGAAAGTGAACGCCCGCATGGATCATATTCCGGGTGCGCCACCAGTGCTGAAAGGTTCAGACTCGAAAAAGTATACTCAATTGCTATTAAGCCAAGTGCGGTACCAGTGTTAATCCCGAAGCAGTTCAAAATGCCTGAAGTGTCAAAGTATGACGGAACTTCAGACCCTCAGGAGCATATTACCACCTACACAACGGCGGTAAAGGGAAATGATTTAGCTCCTCATGAAATTGAATCTGTGTTGCTAAAGAAATTTGGAGAAACCCTCACGAGGGGAGCCTTGACGTGGTATTCGCTGTTACCCGAGCATTCCATAAACTCCTTTGAAATGCTCACGGATTCTTTCATCAAGGCTCATGCCGGGGTGAGAAACGTACAGGTCCAAAAGGCCGACATATTCAGGATTGTGCAAGGAGAGTCCGAGCTGCTACGAGAGATCGTTACCCGATTCCAAAAGGAGAGAATGTTGCTCCCGGCTATCCCAGATAACTGGGCGGCTGAAGCATTCACCAAGGGATTGAATCCGATGAGTTCAGTCACTTCTCGGAAATTGAAGGAAAGCCTACTTGAGTTTCAAGCAACGATCAGGGCGGATGTCCACAACTGGTACAAATCAAAAATAAGGATCGAAGATGATTAGGTTTATTTTTCATCGTCGACCAAAGGACGAGAAAATAACAGAGAAAAATCAAAGGATGATTATGACGCGGACAGACGGACTTTGAGGGGCCGGTTTTTTCCCCACGAACGAACCGAAGGCCGCAGCAGAGGCTTCCGGACAACGGACAGGTTCGCCGTTGACAGGAGGACCGATCGCGGTCGAAACAATCGATCGCTGCAGGATAAAGAAGCGTCAGAGTCGCGGGATCCTTCTTACCCCAAGATATCTTAATACAACTTCAACGTCAGTATAGTGGAGTTGGTGTTGGCCATGAGAAACATCAAAGAAGCACGGTTCCCGAAATCAAAGAGATCTGATCCCAGCCAGAGGGATCCCAACTTGTGGTATGAATACCACGTGACGAACGGCCACCGGACAGGGAACTGTCGACACGTCCAGGAAGAAGTGACTATATTATTGAAGAATGGCCACCTCAGAGAATTCTTGAGTGATCGAGCTAAGAACAGTTATGGTCGTAAACGGGACAATGCGGAATCTCCGAAAGCAGGAGAAGATCCCCCGCGCCAAACAATAACATGATCTTCGGAGGGAAGGAGATTAACAGGGTCACCTTTTCACCAGCAATGAAGATGAAAGTATCAATAACTCATAGCAAAAGGTTTTAGGAAGACGATATCAGTTTTATAGAGGAGGACGCAGACGGATTGCTGCTACCACACAACGATGCACTAGTAATTTATTTAAATGTACTAGATTTTAAGATTAAACGTATTCTAGTGGATCCAGGAAGTTTGGCTAATATAATTCAATGGAGAGTATTGGAGCAAGCTACATGATCACGTCTAAATGCACACTTCAAAAGAGGTATGAAAGGGTCGTTTGCAATAATAAAAACCCAACTAAGAGTCGAGATCGAATCCACAGGGAGTTAAGAAGGGGGTTAGGGGTATATATTTCACTGTGAGTGATTGAATTATCTAGATTGCATTTCCACACAAAGATTTATTTTCTATTTCTAATTTTACTCTAAAGATTGCAAAATAAAGAAAGAAGACTAGAGACAATTATTTTTGAGATCTTTCTTTCTCAAGTGGAGACTAAGTCAAATAGGTATGAACTGATGTTTGCAACCATTAATTCCACAATTAAAGCATGAACTAAGCTAAATAATAAACGTTCAATCATAAACCAGCACTAAATTAGATACCCATAAGGTTTACACACTAGGGTTGGACCACAACCCTAGTAAAAATCTAGCTACTCATACTTGGATTTGAAGAAAATAGAGAAGAAAGACTAATTAAACTCATAATGAAAGCTTAAAATGTATAAATCTATTGTAAAATACACCAAAGCAAAGTAAACTTCCAAAAATGGCAAAGGAAAACGGGTACAGTAATTGCAGAGGTTCAAACTTGACCTAATTTTTTGAAACTCGTCTATTTATACAAGGCTGGAAATCTCGAACAAAAATACCCCTCAGAAGGTTATGCCGGCCGCACAATTCCATGTGTGGTCTGCAGACTTCTTCATTTGGTCCTTTTGCACACTTTCTGATTTTGACCCTTAGCCCAGCCTTGCGGCCGCACAATTCATGTGCGGTCCGCAAGTTGCACAATTGTCTGCTGATTTCTTCTTCTTTGTTTGCGGCCGCAGAATTCCTTCTGCGGACCGCACATTGTGTGCTTCTGTGCCCTTTACTGCCTTGTGGTTGGACTACTCCTTTTTGAGTCGGATTTCATCTTGAGAGCCCAACTTCCAACATTCCTACATTTTTGCGCAATTTTATTAGTTTCGGGAACACAATTCAATGCTTTTAGGCTAAAACAAAGGCTAAAGGGCGCTAATAAGTAGTCAAAATCCCCACTTATCACTAAACTGACCAGAAGCATTATTTCGACCACAAAGCTCCTCGCCGGATTCAACCTCACAAGTGTGACAACCCAGGGTAAAATTTTATTACTCACGAACGCTGAAGGAGTAGTGAAAACAACTCTTTGCGATGTGGTAGATGGTGATATAGGATACAACGTCATTCTAGGAAAACCATGGTTGCATGAGATGAAAGTTGTACCATCAACGTATCATCAATTGCTAAAGTTTCCAACTCCCGAAGGAATTAAGCAGATAAGGGGTGATCAACCGGCGGCAAGGGAGGTGAATGAAATTTTGGTCTCCAGTAGCAAAGGAAAGGAACACGTGGATAGCAATTACAAGGACCGGCACCCACTCCCAAACTAGATGAAGTTAGCCAAGGGTAGAGGCGTCGGAATATTATCAGGTGCCGAGATATTTCCAAGTTCCGACTGATAGAACAAAGTCCACAGCGGAAGAGCTGGAGCAAGGGGCATTGTTCGAAGAATTCCTAGAAAGAAAATTCCACTTGGGGACAGGACTGCACCCAGAACTCAGGTCTAACTTTATTAAATTCCTTAAATCCAACGCCGAATTGTTTTCCATGGTTGCATGAGGATATGACAGGCAACCCGACAGAGGTAGCCGTACACAAGTTAAGCTTGGATCCCAACATATCTCCGGTAAGACAAAAGAAACGCCCGATTGCCGAAGCCAGGAATAAATTCGTCAAAGAAGAGGTAACCCGCTTACTTAATGTCGGTTCGATCCGAGAGGTAAGATATCCAGACTGGCTAGCCAATGTAGTAGTAGTTCCTAAGAAGAACAATAAGTTTCGCATGTGTGTAGATTATAAAGATCTTAACAAGGCGTGCCCGAAAGACTCGTTCCCACTGCCAAACATCGATCAAATGATTGATGCCACAGCCGGACACGAGTTAATGAGTTTCCTCGATGCTTATTTCGAGTACAACCAAATTAATATGAATCTGGAGGATCAGGAAAATACTTTATTTATAATGAATTTCGGTATATATTGCTACAATGTGATGCCCTTCGAGTTGAAAAACGCCGGAGCCACTTATCAATGGCTCGTAAACAAGATGTTTGAAAATCAAATAGGAAAAATTATGGAAGTTTATATAGACGATATGCTCGTTAAGTCTCTAAATTCAGGAGATCATCTTAAGCATTTGCATGAAACTTTCGACATCCTAAGGAAGCATAATATGAAACTTAATCCCGAGAAATGCGCGTTTGGGGTTAGCTCTAGTAAGTTTCTAGGATTTCTGGTATCACAAAAGGGAATTGAGGTAAACTCCGATAAGATCAAGGCCATAGAAGACATTCCGGACCAACTACCAAACGTGAAGGAAGTCCAAAGGCTTACGGGGAGATTGGCAGCTTTGAGCAGGTTCATTTCCCGGTCATCAGAAAAGTGTCATCATTTCTTTGCACTGCTCAAAAAGAAAAATAATTTCGAATGGACCCCCAAGTGCGAGGAGGCTTTGAGGGATTTAAAGAAGTACTTGTCAAGCCCTTCATTGCTTTCAAAACCAAAAAAAGGTGAAACGTTGGTGGTTTATCTCACGGTCTCGGAAGTTGCGGTAAGTGCGGCTTTAGTCCGATAAAATGAAGGTACATTATCTCCCATTTATTATGTTAGTAAAATTCTAACGGCAGTAGAAACTCACTACCCACATTTGGAGAAACTAGCCTTAGCTCTCGTAGTCGCCGCTCGGAAGCTGAGGCCCTACTTCCAATATCACCCGATAGCTATCGTGACTACTTTCCCTTTGCGGAACATCCTCTATAAGCCCGAGCTCTCAGGTGGATTGGCCAAATGGGTCGTCGAAATGAGTGAATTCGACATAGAATATAAACCAAGGACTGCAATTAAGTCGCAAGTCTTGGCTGATTTCATGGCCGATTTTAGTCGGGGCTTATTGCCTCTGGCAAGCAAGGAGGCAGTAATGGTGTAGGAATCAACATCAAGGATCTGGACCCTATTTACGGACGGAGCTTCCAACGTAAAAGGGTCCGGGCTCGGTATAGTCTTAATCACGCCTCGGGGGGAAACCCTAAGGCAAGCCATCAGAATGGTCCCTTTAACTAACAATGAAGCAGAGTATGAAGCTTTGATTGAGGGCTCGAATTGGCCCGGGGACTTGACTCCGAGGTCATCGAAGTCAAATGCAACTCATGGCTGGTGGTAAATCAGGTCTACGGGATTTTCAAGACCAAAGAGGAGCTCATGCAACAATACATGGTAAAGGTTTAGGCTCTGTTGGCATGATTCCAGCAGTGGTCAATTACTCATATCCCAAGGGAAGATAACGTAGAAGCAGACGCATTGTCAAACCTAGGATCATCGACGAAAATAAAGGGATCGAAGTCCGGGACGGTAGTACAACTGATGAACTCAGTCTTGGATACAGATGGTTACTATGAGGTAAATTTGACTAATTTGATTTGGAACTGGAGGAATAAAATCATTGATTACCTCGAACACGGGAAGCTACCTGAAGACCTCAAAGCATCTCGGGCGTTGTGCGCCAAAGCAGCGCGATATAGCTTCAAGAGAGGCCAATTGTATAGAAATTTTTTTCAAGGCCCGGTGGTCCAATACTTAGGGGTATCTGAAGGTAACTATGTCATGAGAGAGGTTCACGAAGGGATATGCGGAAACCACTCGGGCGCAGATTCCTTAGTGCTGAAGTTGGTAAGGGCTGGATATTATTGGCCCCGCATGGAACAAGACACCTAAGACTTTGTACAAAAATATGATAAGTGTCAACGCTCGCACCACTAGTGCATCAACCGGTAGAATTCTTACATTCGGTTCTGTCCCCGTGCCACCGGCTCCCGAAAAGGTAAGATTCCTTTTAATTTTGACTGACTATTTCTCTAAGTGGGTAGAAGCAGGTCCTTATCAGAAGATCGAAGAACGCGAAGTGGTGGATTTCTTGAGGGAAAATATAATTTGCAGGTTCAGAATACCAAAAGAGATAGCATGCAACAACGGGCCACAACAGCGCAAAAATTACAAAGTTCCTCCAAGATTTAAAAATAAAGAGGATCACATCTCACCCTATCATCCGAGAGCAAACAGTCAAGCGGAGTCGACGAAAAAAGTGATTATTCAAAACCTCAAGAAAGGTTGGAAACGGCTAAGGGTAACTGGCCTGAGGAATTACCCGGAGTATTATGGGCATACCAGACTACGGCCAAGTCGAGCACAGGGGAAAACCCTTTCTCCTTCGTGTACGGTGCAGAAGCTTTAGTCCCGGTGGAAGTAAGGGAACCCACCTTGATATATTTCCAGGTAGATGAAGAATCGAACAACAAAGCAATGTTAGTCAACTTGGAACTGTTCGATGAACGCAAGGACTTGGCACATGTAAGAATGGTAGCTCAAAAGCAAAGAATAGAGCAGTATTATAATCGAAGAGCCAACCTCCTTTATTTCAAAGTAGGAGACTTGGTCCTAAGGAAAGTAACTCAAAACACCAGGGAGCTCAAGCGGGGAAGCTAGGTCCAACATGGGCCCTACCGGTTTCAGCTATTACCGGGAAAGGTTCATACGAGTTGGAAAACCAAAATGGAGAAAAGTTGCCCAGCAATTGGAACGTGGCACACCTCAAAAGATATTATTGCTGATGAACATTACTCGATCAAAAAGTATGTGATGCACTCTTTTTTCCTTCATTCAGTTTTTGTCCCTATTGGGTTTTTCTAGCAAGGTTTTTAACGAGGCAGCAACAGAAAGCATACAACAAATACAGCAACAATAAGACATTTAATAGTAAGGCACACAAGCAAAGATCCACTCGGGGATGGTTAGATAATCTTTTTCTCTAGAGCAAATTTCCACCGGGAAGTTAAGTTTGCTATTGAGCAAAGGTTACCCGATCGTTCACGAGCACAAACCACTAGAGGGTTGTTGGATAGTCCTTTGCTCGATAGCATAAATTCCTAAGGAGAAGTAAAGTGTGTTACCAAGTTAAGGATTATCTAACAATGCATTAGTCAAATCTTCGAAGATACAAGACTTCTAGTGTTCCAATTCAGGATATGTCCATACCCAAAAATAGAAGGGGTAATAAAGGAAGAAAGGAACGTACCACTGCGGCGTTGTGCATGGCGCTGTTAAACAAACACTCTCCGGGGAGTGCTTGAATCTTTTCCCAGTCTTTCTCTAAAGCCAAAGGCTTTAGATAACTAGCAAGCTCCACCGGTCGGGATAGCAAGTTACATCTGGTAGAGACCGAAAAAGTAACATTCCTTTTCCTTTGTGGATCTTCAGAAGGGGCAGCATAATTTTGCCCCAAATTCCCATGAACTGGGACTGTGGAAGAGGAACACCTTCTTCGTGGTCAGGAGCGGCCGGTGGAGATGATGTAGCAATTGCTGGTGGAAGAGTGGATGAAGATGGAAGTGAGGTAGCAGTTGCTGGTGTTGGTGAACATGGAGATGAAGTTGATGGAGTTGAAGAGTGAGAAGCAGCTGCATCAAATACAGTGCTGGTTGTTGGATGCTCGCCAACCAAAGACGGCAAGGACCTGGTACTCAGCCCCATTGTATCGGGCATAGCAATTGGGGCCCGAAAAGGGGGTTGACATTATTTACCAAATCAAACTCTCCCAAAATGCCGAGGCATCGTCCTCGATTGGTGTAACTATCTCAACAGGTAGAGCATCCTGTTGAGATGATGAGGATCGTCATCTTCTATGTAAAAAATCCACCTCAACACTAGCTTCTTCATCATAATCGATCGTCACGGTGCCTATGACCGGCCCGGAAGGAGGGCCAATCACCATCACTACTGGAGATGACTTGGGGGCATTAGTCCTCGCCCTCTTATTCTTTTCCCCGGCTACGGAGGAGCGTCTTCTCTTGGGTTGTTTGTCTTCCGGCCGGGGACTCCGTAAAGAAACATTTTCTCCCGAAGAAGGCCTAGAGACACTTGTTCGAGTAAGCACCTCCTGAAGCAGCCTCGCTGCATCAGCAGGATCAGCCAAGACATCCTCCTCGGGAACAGCAACAGAGCCCGTGGGTAGACCTAATTTCATAGACAAGTTAAAAGGGATCAATCAAGTTCTTCACATGAAAAATTGAAACCAGGCGAGTTGGAATTATCATGATTCTTGGCCTTCCACCTGTATTTAGGGGCCAGTTCTTTCCACAAGCGAGTCTCAAGCATTGTAACATCCAAGATCTTTTGTACCCACCGATCCAAACCTTCAATCACTGGTGGGATCCATCAAGTTGCTGAAACAGGCGAAGGATGGAGAATCAATACGGCTATAAAAAAATATTTAGCAAAAGAAAATATTAAACAAAGAGCTTACGAGTGCGATTCCAAGTGGCCGGAAAGGATAGAGTCGTTTCCTAAATGATGTCATTGGTGGTAGCTGCAACGAACCGTTCCATTCACCCAAGATCGTTGTCATCATCCATGCTAGACAACAGAGCATGGTGACCACGCTTGTAGAGGTTTATCATTCCCCCGTGGAAGATTTTGGAGAGTAGAGGTTCATCATATGAGCTAAGGTTAGCTCCTCTCCAGTCTCCTGGCACAAACGCTGAAGGCAAGCAACTGTCCTCCACACAAAAAGATTTACTTGTGCCAAACACACATGGTAGCTGATGCAAAATTCTACAATCACGGAGTCAAGATCTCCGCTCAAAGAGAACGCATCCAAAGTAATGGGATACATATAAAAATATGTAAAACCCTCCTTTGGTAGGCTGACTCGCTTCGATAGATCAGGAGCAATAATATCCAAGTCATGGCAGCGACAGTCTTTCTTCACATCAGGAATGCTAGAAGGACGTATGGGAGAAGGATACCTACTGACGGCCCATGTACAAGAGTTAGCAGTAGGGAATTTTTCTTCGAAGTCTTTTGTGGTAATAAGACTTCTAGGGATGATGGAGCCCACTATTGGAGGAGCAGAGTCCTCGGCCTTGTTCTTACTCTTTGAAGTCGGTACGTTTTGAGAAAGAAGCCATTATATGGAAGAAGGAGAAGGTTTTTTGCTTGAAGAAAATTAGAGAAAAGATGAAGAGCAAGATGCAAGTTAGATAAAGGAAGCTTGAAAAATTATGAAATATAAGGGAGAATGTTGACATGTATAAGTAAAAGTTTTGACAGCTAAATTCATGGCCATGATTACCTCAATAATCGGCAAAAGTTGTGCTGAATCATGGGATGACGTGTGTTTGGGACATTAAATACAGAGAGACGTGCGTCTAATCAATCGTCAGAAGACTTCAGAAGGAATTATAGTAATTTCCTCCAAAAGAGTGTTTCTATCAACTTCCCGGTACCACAAAATTATATCACCGGAAAGCATGAGGACTATTTGTATAGGGTAAAATATGCTATGACACGTGGCCGTCCAAAAAAGAGACACGTCGAACCCAAGACGGGGGGATGGCTAAAGACCGAAGGCAATTGTTTCGTTTGTCACCGGAAAGAATAACGCTCATAAAGATGTGATAAATGCTCTTCACTCGGTAGCATTTAATAGAGAATATTTCATAGCATTAAGAGCAATTACCCGTTACATGGAATTTGACATTTGTGTTAACTGTTACATCTTCATAAATGCCCCTCATAATTGACATTAAAGAAGGGCACGCTCCTACGACCTCCTTCCCTAGACATAGCTATAAATAGTGAACTCAGTTATCATTATAAGGGGGACGAATTTTCTGGCAAACTTACGCTACGTTCTATACAAAGCTCAATACAATCTTATCTTCTTACTTTTTGATTTCGTTGTTGTGCCCGAAAGCCATGTTCCCGGAACTGTTGTTTCTGCTGTTTCATCTACATCCGAAGGCTAAGTATTGCATAATTCTTCGATTATTTTATTATTTCAGGATCAAATTAATTTTTTTGTCTAGAAATTACGTATAAATTCAATTGAATCGTTTTACGGATAAACAAAGGTGGCAATAATGGGAGAGAGACAAGCCCAAAACAAAGATTTGGAATTCATCAAGTTAGATTTCAGAAATACAGAATTAATGGTTTCATTTTGGCGTGTTAATTCGAAATAATCAAATCAATAGATTACGGATATTGAATGATTAAATGAAATAGTAAGAGATCGTTTGGTCAGGAAATAAGTTTTTTCAGAATTAATTATTTTGGATTAGTTATTCCATCCTTCCATAGAGATAAAAATAATACTAGAATCCCAAAATAACTAATTCATACTGCAATTTTATCTAAGTAAATGAGATAAATTCATCTCAAATTTAATTATCTAGAGGAAGTTAGGTGGCAATAATGAGTCTGATTTAGCTTTTGACCTTTGAGTTGTGGTGGCTGCTTCCCTTATTTCTCTTTGCCCACTCGTGCAATCTTCTTTCTCTCAACTACCTTTCATTGACTTGTTCAGCTTCATGCTGCTTCCCACAAGGCTTATTATAGTATGGAGTGGAGTATCTTTTTATTGAGAAACCCCTCCAGCCTCTCCCTTTTTTCTAAAAATATTATGGCTATGAAATCCGGGGGGATTTTGAATGAAGCCAGGTAGGAGAATGATAATCGATCTTACCTTTTCACTATTCCGAAAACTTCGAAGGTTTAGAATACATCTTTCTAATTATCGATTTTTTCTCCACTTCCATTTGGTCTCGATTCCATATTATTGATTTAATTTCGAGATTGTCTTATGTCACTATTAGGTAGGTGAGGGGGATTGATATAGCGTTGTAGATCATTTTCCTCAAATTTGTGTGGTAGGTGGAGATATGCCTTTATAGCGCTTTGACAGAATCCCTTTTCATTCTAAATTTCTAATACTACATTATGACGCCATTCACACCCAAATTTCTTTTTTGGCCAAGTATTCAGTTGAAGGTCTTGATTCTTGGCAAGTCAGATACAGACAATAGTCCGAATCCGTGACGACACTTTAGCCTTGCTCGAGTGTTGCTGTAAATAAAATTGATTACATTGACCTCACTCTAATTTTCTAACATTATCAAAAGTCTTGCTTATAATAATAGGATCCCTCGTTACATTAGCCCCCATAGGCCAAAAACAATAATAACTATGTCCCGGTCTCAAATAAAATTAGGGTTGGCAATATAAATCTTCATTTTTTTCTTTAAGTTTAATTGATATCATCATCATCATGTTAAAAATAAATAATATTAGTAGTAAAAATAATATATATATATATATACACACACACACACACACACATATATATATATATATATAATATAGTTAATACAAAAAAATTAGTAATAATATTAAAGTGATCTAACAAATTTAAAGTCTATTCCCAACTAAGTATCATCTATATGAATTTTTTTCTTTATTGTGCTCTATTAGTTAGTCTGCATTGATTTCAATAATTTATAGGTTTTTCGAGACAACTTCCATACTTACTTAAATTTAATAAAAAGATGGTCTGTATTTCTTCTGCGTTTATTTCACATATTTTATATAATTATTAGTTGAGAATGGATACTAAGGAGTTCTTTGATAACAAATTATTATTTAATCTTTTAGAAATTCTAATATTCAAAATATCAGAAAGTATTCGCTATTAGAATGATTAGAACTACAGATTTCTTGATATTTGAAGAATAATGTAGTAAAACTTGTCTCGAAAGAACTTTCAAATAGCCGGTGTTTATGATGTTATAGGGAGTTCTCTATCACGGTCAAAGGAGTATTGTTTCTCAAATTCAAAAGGCTTAGAGTTGATGAAAGAGGGTATGATGAAATTTACTCAAAGATTTATATAAAATTCTCAAATAGTATTTGAAGAATTGTTAATCAACTGCTATTATAATTAGTACTATTAAATATATAAGAACTGCAATGAGAGCCTCATTTACCTTTTTTAATATATATATATATATATATATATGACACTAATTCTTAATGTCGACCACTTATTTTATATTTTGTTTAATAATCACAACTACCTTTGTGAGAGATACATGACTAGACCAAAGAATAATTATTAAGGTGGAGATATGCCTCATAATAAAACAAACATTTTAAAAAAAGAAAGTAAAATGGTTAGCTGACAAAAAGATGGTACTAGTTCTAATCAAAGTTGTTGGTGATAGTTAACACCATGACCATGTCTTAATTTTGATAGCCATCAAATGAACCTCTCCACTGCAAATGGCAACAAAAAGCCTGGTTTTATTTGATGCTTTTCGTAAAAAGTAAATTATTTAACTCGATAAGTAAATATTGTACACTTTTAAATGTAGTTTAATGAAGTATAGCATGTTATTAATTGTCATTTCCAGCCCTAAATTCATACTTATAATTACAGTTACTTGTAATTATAAAAATAATTTAATATTATTATTTCTTTATATTGTGAATGTATAAACCTTTTTGCAAATTTTTGGATGGCTATGTCTGTGTATTGACAATTTCCACCTAAAGTGTGAATGGGTTTAGATTCTTGAGTTTTCCGGATACATAATTCTCTAAAAAAGTAGTTGGTGAACTCAAAGATATGATACCTTGCATCTTTTTTGAAAATTATACGAAAACCCTTAATTCTTTTTTTTTTTTTTTTTGTGTGTGTTTATTCAAAGTGAGCTTACCTACCATTTCTTAGGCTCGTATTCGCAGAGGAAAATCAGTTGAAACAGGAATAAAAAGGAACAGAGAAAATCATTACAAAAATGTTTTTATGTTGCAATCATATTATCGTACAATTATGTGAAATACTAATACTTCGCCAGCAACAGAGAAGAACCATGTTGAAATTGTATACAGATAAAACCGAGGTTAATGAGTATTTCGATTTTTTGGTGAGGCAAATGAAGTAAGGACACAACTGCAAGGAATTGGAATCGAAGCCAGGAGCCTATCACATCAAGGTTCTAGCAAAACGCCTGCCCTCGGAGCCATCGAGGCCACGCCTCCAGGTCCTAGTCCAGTTCCGGTTCTACGATCTCGGAGAGCATTAGCAAACGACCACGCACGACTTAACAAAGGACCGTAATATCTGTGTCCAACCAGATATCACGGCGTGAATCTCGGCTCGTGTCGGCGGTAGATCAGTGATTAGCGGAAAGGAAGATTTTACCTTTTTTAGAATTGTACTTAGGGTAGAACTCCCCTACTATATAAAGGGGAAGCTGATTATTCATTAGACACATTGTAACACGCATATCAAGGCAATATACATTTGTTTTCTCTTCTTTTAAAGGTCATTCAAAGTTCTTGATTTTACTCATAGTTCTTCATAAGTGTTTGGTTCCGAAATCGAAGGCAGGCTAATCATTTGGATCACAACCGAATCGAACTCGGTACTACTACTGCTTTGGCCATTTATTCTATCTTTAATTTGATCATCTAACGTTGTTAATCACTTGTATTGTATTTGTCCACATGTCCTTAAAACCGCATATAAATTCAATTGTTATCCATTTTTCAGGGTAAACAGTTTGGCGCCCACAGTGGGGCTAAGGATAATAGTGGTAATTTAATACGAATTTTCAAAATACACTCTGTTTTACGCTTGTTATTTGAGATTTTAATTTCAGGTCAACTTAAGAATGTCAAATTCTCAACCTTCCCACTTGAACGTTGATGCTGAGTCTGGCCACCATGGCGCAAACAACAATATAGTACCTAGCAACGAGGTGTCCCCTACTGACCCCAACAGAGTCACAATTGCGGACCCAATCGATGCTAACTCACATGTGGCCGTCGATGCAAACATGCCGACTGACCCCGAGAACAGCATTCGCGGAGGAGCCCGATCAACAGCTCAAGGTACGGCCGACGTTGAAGGCGACGAGATCAATCTGCAGGTGATCTTTGAAATGTTACAAGCCCAACAGGTGGCGATAGCCTAGCTGCAGAATCAAAGTTGTGCCCCCCAGCAGAGTTGAGCCAGAACCATCCCGGAAAAATACCCGAAGAAATGAATAAGTCATGAAAAAGCCGGGTGAAGTTCAGCCCAGGACCAACCCCGAAATAATAAAGATGCTTGAGGAACTGACAAAGCAAGCGGAATCAGGGGAGAAAAAAATTGAAGCCAACGACAAAAAAGTGAGACTTATAACTCCAGAGTTGATTAAATCCAGGAGCACCCCCAATATTGAAAGGCCTAGATTCCAAGAAATTTGTCCAAAAGCCTTTTCCCCCGAGCGCGGTGCCGAAGCCAATCCTGAAGAAGTTCCGTATGCCCAAAATTCTGGAACCACGAATCCAAATGAACACGTGACTTCCTACGCTATCAAGGGAGACAATTTAGAAGATGACGAAGTCGAGTCGGTTTTGCTGAAAAAGAACGGAGAAACCCTGTCAAATGGAGCAATGATATGGTATCACAACTTACCCCCTAATTCTATTGATTCGTTTGCTATGCTTGCAGATGCTTTGTAAAAGCGCACGCCGTGGCCATCAAGGTCAAGACCAGAAAATCGGACCTTTTAAAAGTAAAACAAAGAGATAACAAAATGCACAGGAAATTCGTGTCGGGGTTTCAAATGGAATGAATGGACCTGCCTCTGGTTGCGGACGATTGGTCCATTCAGGCGTTCACTCAAGGACTCAACCCCAAAAGCTCCTTGGCTTCACAGCAGCTGAAACAGAATTTGATAAAGTACCCGACAGTAACTTGGGGCGACGTCCATAACAGGTACCAATAAAAAATCAGAGTCGAAGACGATCAACTCGGGGCCCCTTCCGGGTCCGATTATCCCATTAGAACTAATGATAGGTCTAAGAGAGTCGTCGATCATGAACCAAGACCGAACAGAGATCGGTATCAACCGTATAGCGGAGATCGAAAGGGTAGCGAATCCGGGCGTAACCCTACGAGAAATGAGAAAAGGAACGATCGAGGCCACAATAGCCGGGGACTCATGAGCAAAAACGATTTCGGCAGGCCACTCGGGGCCAAAGAGGCATCGAGATTATCGGAATACATCTTCAATGTCGATGCTGCCAGCATCGTATCTGCCATCGGGCGCATCAAAGATACCAAGTGGCCTCGGCCATCGCAGTCCAACCCTGCACAAAGCGACCCTAATCTGATGTGTAAGTATCATGGCACTCATGGCCACAGGTCCGAGGACTGCCGACAACTAAGAGAAGAAGTGGCCCCGTAAATCAATAATGGGCATCTCCAGGAATTTCTGAGTGATCGAGCAAAAAATCACTTCAGGAACAGGGACTCCAACAAACAGACCGAACAGGAGGAAACTCAGCACGTAATTAACATGATCATTGGTGGAGTCGACATCCCCCTAGGGCCAATGCTAAAGCTCACGAAGGTGTCCATCACAAGGTAAAAACGAACCCGAGATTTTATCCTAGAGGGGACCATATTTTTCAACGATCAGGACGCTGAAGGCATCGTGCAACCGCATAATAATGCACTGGTAATATCTATACTCATTAATAAATTTCGAGTTAAGCATGTACGGATTGATCCAGGTAGCTCAGCCCAGATCGAGGGTCATAAAGCAGTTGGGTCTACGACCCTCGATCTGGGTTTTGAACGGATTCAACATGGCATGTGAAACTACTAAAGGACCCTGAACATAGTCGGGACCACTCAGGAAATAAAATTCTATGTAATCGAGGGGGATATGAGATATAATGCTCTATTTGGAAGACCATGGATTCACAACATGAGGGAAGTACCCTCGACACTACACCAGGCACAGAAGTTCCCCACACCGGGAGGAATCAAGACGGTTTATGGGGAGCAGCCGGCCGCAAAAGAAATGTTCGCGGTCGATGATGTGATCCTAGTGTCCCTGCTCTCGGCATCAAAGAACATGGAGCCGTTTTGGAAGGAAGAGACTAAATAGTAATTACCGATACCGGTCCCGACCAAACTGGAGAAGTAAGGAGAAGACGAAGATGATGATTACGGAGTCCCTAGGTCGTTCATCACCCCTAATGATTCCGATGCCACAAAATCAACGGTCGAGGAGCTAGAGCAAGTCATATTGATCGAACACTTGCCCAATCGGAAGGTATACCTGGGCACGGGGTTAACTCCCGAGCTAAGCAAAAAACTCATTACATTCCTTACAGCCAACATAGATTGTTTCGCTTGGTCCCATCTTGATATGACAGGGATCTTTCCAGAAATAACCACTCATAAGCTTAGCTTGGATTTGAAGTTCCAACCGGTTAAACAAAAGAGGAGGCCTCAGTCTGAAGTCAAGCACACATTCATCAAAGACGAGATATCCAAACTCCTTAAAATAGGTTCCATTCGAGAAGTTAAGTACCCGGATTAGTTAGCTAACGTGGTAATAGTTCCCAAAAAAGGAGAATAAATTAAGAATGTGCGTGGATTACAAAGACTTGACCAAGGCCTGCCCCAAGGACTCTTTTCCTTTGCCTAGCATCAATCGCATGAGCGATGAGAATGGCCGGGCACGAGATACTCAGCTTTCTCGATGCCTATTCTGGGTATAACCAAATCCGGATGGACCTAGGCGATCAAGAAAAAACCTTCTTTTATCACTAAATTCGGCATCTATTATTATAACGTAATGTCGTTCGGACTAAAGAGCACCGGTGCCATTTATCAACGCCAAGTAAATCGGATGTTCAAAGAACAAATAGAAAAATCAATGGAAGTTTATATTTACGACATGTTAGTTAAGTCCCTGCGAGTAGAGGACCATTTGAAACATTTACTGGAAACCTTTTACATACTGAAGAGATACAATATGAAACTGAACCAGGAGAAATGCGCTTTCGGGATCGGATCCGAGAGATTCCTTGGATTCATGGTGTCTAACCGAGGGATTGAGATCAATCTCGATAAAATCAAAGGTATAGAAGACATCACTGTGGTAGACAGTGTCAAGGCCGTTTAGAGGCTAACCCAGCGCATAGCCGCCTAGGCCGGTTCATATCAAGGTCTTTCGATTAGAGCCATCGGTTCTTCTCATTATTGAAGAAGAAGAATAATTTTTTTTGGACCCCGGAATGCCAACAAGCTTTTAAAAAACTCAAACGGTTCCTTTCGAGTCCACTCTTCCTCCATACTCCGTAGGCGGATGAGCAGCTGTACCTATACTTGGCGGTATCCGAGGTAGCGGTAAGTGGATTCCTAGTCCGGGAAGAGGAAGGTACGCAATTTCCTATCTATTATATTAGTAGAACTCTAGGCGAGGTTGAAACAAGGTATCTTTACCTGGAAAAATTGGGGCTCGGTTTGCTAAGCGCCTCTAGAAAGTTAAAACCGTATTTTCAATGCCACCCCGTATGTGTAGTAACTTCTTACCCACTAACGAAAATTATGCACAAACCCCAGCTCTCGGGTTAGTTGGCCAAATGAGTTGTAGATATTAGCGGGTACAATATCGAATATTGATCCCGAACTGCCATCAAATCACAAATTTTGGAAGACTTCGTGGCCGGCTTCACGCCTGCCTTAATACCTGAAGTTGAAAAGGAATTGTTGTTAACCTCGGGGACATCCTCGAGAATCTGGACCCTCTTTACAGATAGTGCCTCGAACGCAAAGGGGTCCGGACTCGGCATCGTGTTGACTAATAATTAGGCAGTCTATTAGTACTGTGAAATTGACTAATAATGAGGCCAGTATGAGGCCACGATTTCAGGTCTCGAATTGGCTAAGAGCCTTGGAGCCGAGGTGGTCGAAGCTAAGTGCGATTCCTTCCTTGTGGTAAATCAAGTCAATGAGACGTTCGAAGTAAAGGAGGAACGAATGTGAATGTATTTAGACAAATTATAGGTAACAGTGCATCAATTCAAGGAATGGACCATATAGCACGTACGGAGATCAAAATAGCGAAGCCGATGCTCTGGCTAACTTGGGGTTATCGGTTGATGACGATGAATTCAGCTCAGGAACGGTCGTACAACTCATGAAATTGGCAGTGGAAGAAGGCCATGCCAAAATAAACTTAACAAATTTAACTTGGGATTGGAGAAACAAGTACATAGACTACTTGAAGACTGGGAAGTTGCCCTCAGATCCTAAAGAATCGAGAGCTCTACGCACGAAGGCATCCAGGTTCAGCATGTCTGAAGGTACTCTGTTCAGAAGAACATTCGATGGCCTGCTCGCCATATGCTTGAGGCCGGGAGTTACCAAATATGTCTTGAGGGAAGTTCACGAAGGCACCTGTGGAAACCATTCGGGGGTAGAATCTTTGACTCGAAAGATAATCAGGGCAGGCTATTACTCGATCGGCATGGAGAAAGATTCAAAGGACTTTGTACGAAGATGCGACGACTGTCAGAGACACCCACCGATGATCCATCAACCCGGAGAGCTACTACATTCGATCTTGTCACGGTGGCCGTTAATCTAGTAGGAAATGGACATCGTTGGTCCCCTATCGTGGGCACCTGGTAAGGATCAATTCATACTGTTTATAACCGATTATTTCTCTAAATGGGTCGAAGCTCAAGCTTTCGAGAAGGTATGGAAAAAAGTAGTAATTGACTTCATTTGGGACCATAAAATATGCCGGTTCGGGGTACCTGTCGATATAGTGTATGATAATGGGAAGCAGTTCATCAGCGGCAAGGTAAACAAATTTTTTCAAAGATCACAAGATCAAAAAGATCTTGTCAACAACCTATCACCCTAGTGGGAACGGACAGGCGGAATCAACAAACAAGACCATAATTCAAAGCCTAAAGAAGATATTGACTGATGCCAAAGGGAAATGGAACGAAATTCTGCCTGAAGTCTTGTGGGCATACCGTACAACCTCGAAATCTAGTATCGGGACCACTCCGTTTTCATTGGTCTACGGTGCCGAAGCACTAATACCGGTCAAAGTGGGAGAACCGAGCCTCAGGTTCTGATATGCGACCGAAGGATCAAACGGTGAGGCCATGAGCATGATCTTATTGGATGAAAAACGCGAGGCCGTCCTAGTCCGGTTGCCCGCCCAGAAACAGCAGATAGAAAGGTAGTACAACCGAAGAGCCAACCTCCGACACTTCAATATCGGAACTTGGTGTTAAGAAGTAACATTGCACACCCGGAACCCGAACGAGGGGAAGTTGGGGTCAAATTGGAATGGACCATATCGAGTCATCGGAATCACCGGTAAAGGCTCGTACAAACTCGAAGCAGGAAACGGTGCACAGCTACCGAACAACTAGAATGTGACGCACTTAAAGTGGTACTATTTCTAAGGTACAATCTCATTTACCATTTTATAATATTATGAATCAGACTAACACTT
Source organism: Nicotiana obtusifolia (assembly GCA_002018475.1). Lineage (NCBI taxonomy): Eukaryota > Viridiplantae > Streptophyta > Magnoliopsida > Solanales > Solanaceae > Nicotiana > Nicotiana obtusifolia. Next base: position 103,568 of record MCJB01029352.1, on the reverse strand, counting down.
GTAGGCAACAACCACAAGGAGAATGTGACTATTAGGTCTAAAAACACGCGTTGCACTCTTTTTTCCTTGAACCAGTTTTGTCCCAAATGGGTTTTCTGGCAAGGTTTTTAACAAGGCAACACTAAATCTTGCTAACTTAGAATTGGAGACCGGTTTCAAATCGGAGTCAATAGTCTCATCAACAGTATCTGAGCCCTATCAAGATCGACCTCAAATATTGGGAACCATCACCTTGGGTGCTTTTTAGCAAGGAAAGAAGGAAACTTTATGCTTGAACAACCTAGGCTTGGTGGTTAGGATTTATTGTAAAGGACAAATGATCAAGTGAACCGTGCCCGCATAGGCCACCTTAGCCATAATACAAACTTTTACACGCTTTTAATCATGTACTTTACACACAGAAAATGAAAGAAAGTTTCCACCTTTCTACTACATACTTTTTCCTCTTAAAGTATCGAGCCTAAGGGCTATCCCTATCCAGGTAAAATAAAGCCCAAGGGCTACCCTTATCCCCACTCGGGGACTGTTGTCCGAAATATGTTCGGGCAACTCGGACTATCATATCCCGGAGGCACAAAACCTATTAGGTAGTAGTGCCTAAACCTAAAAGGCTACGGCCGCCCTAAAAAAGGCTCGGAGACGTCCGAAGCCGTAACCAAAACATAAGGCCGTCAATTAAAAATTCAAAACCTACCAAAAGATTACCCTCGGCAAAAGCATCGTCTAAAAACACTTAAGCATCTTGGGAAAACTTCTGGTCACTCTGAGTTTTCAAATAGTGGACCAAATAAAAATTACATCGAGGTCAGGCTTTAATTGGACCTCCAAAAAACAAATGACTTATTACTACATTTGATTCTACGCTAAGGCATTAGAAATATTTGCAAGAATAGAAATCGTGAAAAGATGCTAAAAAAAGTAGAGACTTGAAATTTTCAAAAGTTATATATTCCGGAATATCCTTACAAAGGCCCAACAAAAACGGCCTCAAAATGAACAAAAAATATGTGCACAACACAAAGACTAAAAAATTCTAAGGCATTCACGCCTGATCTTTACGGAGCTCGATTCGTCTCCTCTGCACCTTCGGGCTCGGATAGTTTCTTCGCCTCGGCCTCAAGGCTTTTAGCCTCCTTGATCTCGGCCGACAGGTCGATGCCTGGGGCATGGATCTCCTCGAGAATCTCTATTCGAGACAGTCTCCTCACATATTTGGCATAGTCTTCAGGCGGACCTCAACTGCTTCGACATCGGCCTTGTATTAGGCCACCATCTCTTCGACATTGGTAGAGGTTGTCTCCAGCTTGGACCTTGTTGCTTCGAGCTCTTTACTAAGGGCGTCCCATTCTGCAGCGACTGAGCTCAGCTGTGCTCAGAGATCTTCATTTAGCTGAGCCCGTTTATCAGCTTTCTCCTTCGCCACCCGAAGCTGAACCTCTACACGTAGACAAATTTGCCTAGGCGGTTTCCTTCGAGGCCAGCAGATCCATCTTGCTCTTCCACTCATCTCCATGACTTGTATCTTGTCCATCTCCTTTCGAAAATGGTCGATCTGGTCGATCTTCTGCTGGACCTACGAGGTTTTGTTGTTAGCCACTACGACTAGTTCCTCATTTCTATCTTCAAAGACCTTTACCTTTTCAACCAAGTCCGCATGCTCCTACCTCAGGACCGATGCTTCTTTCTGAGCCCTATCCAGCTCGACCTGAAGGTCCTTAATGAACCCGTCTTGTTGCTCGCTGAGGAGCTTGTACGTATCCCTTTTCTGAACCTGCTCCTTGAGCTCAAGCTCGAGCTAGTTGACCTCGACACAGTACAGGAGGAAGCTTTCATGATGAAGTATCGAGGCCTGCAAAACAAAGAAAGTCGTGAGAAATATCAAAACTTAAGTAAAATTCAAAAAGATGTAGTGACACCTTACCCGGTTAAGCGCCTGCTGCGCCTCGTTGAAAAGACACCGCACGTCCACCTTGTTCATTTTTGCCTGGTCCTCCTCGGTCACTAGGCATCAGAGGTAACTGGCTATTTCACGGGTGTAGATAAAACCTGGGCATCCTCCAGAATAGTGAAGATAACCGATCTCTGCAACCGGGGTCCACACTCGGAGCAGGGAGCTGATTGACCGGTTTTAGGCTCGAACTCGGCACACCAGCTTCCGACGATGTATCCTTATTCGGGACTTCCAGGTCACCTAGCCCGGAAAAGTCTTCCAAAGTGGACGAGTCCATATCATCAAAAAGGAATGAAGGGGATCGTCCACGCCATGGATACCTTTATTGGACTTCTCCTTTCCTCCTTGGGCCTCTTCGAGCATAGACTCAGTGTAGGAGGGCGTCCCTATAATTTCTATTATACCGGGCTCTTCCTTCGAGGCAGAACCGGCATCCCGGCTATCCCCAGTGTTCATATCGACCTCTCGTGTCTGAGGCAGGTCAGCCTCAAGAGTCTCCCCCTCAGTCGCCTCCTGCTCCCCAGGAAGGGTCGGTCCATGGGCAGTGAAAATGTGTCTTCTTCCGACTCATCTCTGAGTCGGAGAAGCGAATCGAGTCTTGCACCCGGGAGCTGGTGCTCTTCCTAGGCTTGCAAGCCACCCTCTTCTTTGGTGCCACTTTAGGGCCTGGGGAGCCCGAAGGTTTTCTTTTCCTTTTCTTCTTTTCAACGGAGGGATCAACGTACAAGGATACGTCCTCGTCCCCTTCCAAAGGCCTAAGCTCGGCGGTCTTAGGCAAGCCTATAAAAGAAAAGAAGAGAAGTCAGTATGATGTGAGCTAACGACACGATAACAACTATTCAGAGGGGAACCTTACCATGAGAACAAGCCTCCCATCGGCCCTTCGGCAACTTGCACCATGAGCGCTTGAAGTATGAAATCTGTTTGCAAATGCCTTCGATCCACTTCTTAATCCGGGGAATCGCATTTGGAACCCTGGCAACAACTGCACAATCACAAAGGTGAATGAAAGGAAAGAAAATGAAGAAAAATTGATGCTTAAAGAGAAGCTACACTTACGAGATGCATTCCACTTCTCAGGGAATGGCATGAACTCGGGGGGAATCAAGTCTTCGGTCTTCACCTGAACGAAGCGTCCCTACCAGGTCCGGTCTCGGTCTTCATCAATGCTCAAAAAGGGGGCATTGCTGGCCCGGTGAGTAAGCTTGAGCAGTCCCCCTCGGAAGATTCAGGGACTGTATAAACGGAGTAGATGATCGATGGTGAACTGACGAGACTTGATCTTATTCACGAAGTAATGATGGAGGATCACGATCCTCCGTAGAGACGGGTGGATTTGCCTGAGACACACATCTGGCCTCTTAAGTTTCAAAATAACTGGGTCCATTGGGCCCAGCTTGAAGGGGTAAGTATAAACACTTAAGTACCAGTAGTAATAGCGTCCTCGGGCCCGGGGACTACACGTCCTTACCGTCCCAATTACAGTCCTCTCGGACCACGGGAATGACGTCTTCGGTCACGGAGCATATGTACCTTGATGCTCCTTCATCCTGGTCCTGCTTGGACGAGGGTTTCTCAACTTTGAAGTCATTTGCAATAGAACAACCCCTAGGAATAAACACTTTCAAATAGAGCTCGAGAGCCGGTTCAACGGCTGCTGACTCGGTAGCTACCATGTCCGAAGCAGCTGTCTCGAGGACAACTATTCGGGATCGACCGCCTCAGTACAAGCACCCGCTTGGGAGGATGAAGAGACAGCCTATTGAAGAACTGATTTGGAAGTTTTAGTCATTGTTGGCTGGTAAAACTTGAAGGTTTGAAGAAGAAGTATGGAGGTTTGGAAGAACAAGTTTGAAGGCGGAACAACGGGATATGAAGAATTTAAGAAGATCTGGACAAGAATCTAAGAACAATTATGAAGATTTGAAGATCAAAAGATGAAAGCATGAAGGTTTGAAAGAAGTTGATGATAGCTGGGAAACTCGAAGGTAAAAGCTTGGTCGAAAAGTAGAGAAAGAACAAAGGATGGAAGCTTTTACAAGGAAGTAGGCGACGCTTTGCATTTCGAGGCAACCAACCAATGATTGACACGTGTCCGAAGTCAGAACGATGCGACTGATGGATCCTTTCGGCTCCTTCGTCGTAACGTACGGAGGAAGAAACCAGAGAACATCTATCGTTTCCCATCGTTTCGGCAAACCTACTCTCTAAGAAACGAGGGGACTATCTGTATACGGGTAAAACCGAGGCTAATGAGTACCTCCATTTCCCGGTGAGACAAACGAAGCAAGGACATGACTGCAAGGAATCAGAATTGAAGCTAGGAGCCTCTCGCATCATAGCCCAAGCAAAACGCCTGCCCTCGGAGCCATCGAGGCCACGCCCCTGGGGTCTGGTTTGAGTTCCAAGACCTCGGAGAGCATTACCAAATGACCACGCACAATTAACAAAGGGCCGTAATATTCGTGTACAATCAGATATCACGGTGTGAATCTCGGCCCGTACCGGGGGTAGATCAGTGATAGCAAAAAGGAAGATTTTAACTTTTTTTTAGAATTGTACTTAGGATAGAACTCCCCTACTATATAAAAGGGAAGCTAATTATTTGTTAGACACACTGTAACATCCATATCAAGGCAATATACATTTGTTTCTCTGCTTTTAAAGGTCATTCAAAGTTCTTGATTTTACTCGTAGTTCTTCATAAGTGTTTGGTTCCGAATCGAAGGCAGGCTAATCGTTTGGATCACAACCGAGCCCGAACTCGGTACTACTACTGGTTTGGCCATTTATTCTATCTTTAGTTTAATCATCTAATGCTGTTAATCACTTGTATTGAATTTGTCCACATATCCTTAAAACTGCGTATAAATTCAATTGTTATCCATTTTTAAGGGTAAAAAAAAATTATTTTGGAAAAACCGTAGCAAACGACGTGATTAACGTGAAGTAATTTTACCTAAAGCGATAAGGTATCTTTGAGGTAATTTAATTAAAAGATGAGGTGTAGTATTTGTTATGCAATTTGAGGAAATTATATTTTCAAGATATAGATGTCGTCTTCCATTGCAGAAGCTAACTTCTTCCTTGTTTAGTTGTTGGGATCTTTTAGGTAGAACATGTTGTATAAATGGCAATTGTCAAAAAGGTCACTTATGAGAAGTTTGTTGAAACGGCAATATGATTATCAATTGGAAGTTCAGTGAAGTTGATGGAATATAAAATAGTATATAATAACTTGATTGTGTCAGTTTGCTGTTATTCAAAAGTTGGCGGAAGGATCTCCTTGGTTTGGTTTGTTCAAGAAACTCCCTCTTGTCTTTTGGAAAAAAAACCTAGTCTTTGTGGGTTTTACATGTGGATTAATATAGCATGACCTGGTATTTGCAGATTGATAAAATAACCTCACTTAGTTAGACTTTATTATTTTAATCATTAAAAAAAATGATTTTACATTGTACGGAAAACTATCGACATAAATAACACCCCGCTACTGAATCCAAAAATTCTAAAAATTCGCCAGAAATAATGATAAGGCGAGTTTTGCTCATCAATCAGGAAATCCTGATTTTGTTAAGATTTATTGTCAAGTCTTGGCTGCAAAATTATTCTTATAAAAAATTTAAATGAGTTCAAAACGTAAATAATGGCACTAAAAGATCTTATTTGTACAAATCATCATTTATTTGCGCCTAAGGTCGGCCAGAGTAAAAAGTTAAGTTCTCTTAAAATATACTTCCTTCGTAAAAAAAATCAAGAGAAATTACTACTGTACTAGGAATTAATCGTCACTTTTTTGGCATGATATTTCATATTTTTGAAACTATTAAAAGAATTATGATTTTAAGGAACTTCTAAATGTATAAGGTTCCTCCAAAACAAAAAATTAAGAAAGGGATATCTAAAGAGAACAGCTCGGTGTACTAAGCTCTCACTATGTCGCTGTGTCCAAGGAAGGACCGGACCACGAAAATGAATATCTTACTTTTTACCAAATTAGATGTATTAAATTTGTAATTAGATTCCGACCATTCTTGTTAGGATATAAAGAGTACAATAAAAGAAAGGCAAAAGCAGATCAGCATTTCATTGGGCTGTATACCACAGATAATGTGTCTTGTTAGGCACAACTAGTGGTCCATTACACACGCTTAAATGGTGGATGGGCCTGAGAAAAATACATAAGCATCTTTTTTACAAATAAAAATAATGGGCCAATTCTTATATGGGTAACAACTCCTAGCTAATATGGGCTTAAAGCTAGATCTTCACTTTTACAGAGGCCGATTTTATCTTTGTTTGAAGAACTAAGAACAATTAATCCAAAAAGCTGCTCACTTGACCGCTTAAACTAAATATAGCTAGAGAATGTATAATATATGTAAAATTCATGTAAATATATAATCAGTATACAATTTACATATATCAGGTAGAGAAAGCAAATGTGAATCAGAAGTAAATAGCGAATCAGATTGGCTATTTGTGTAAAGATTCTTTTCGTTTTGAAGTCGAAAAACATTTCTTTCTTGACGTTTGGTTGAAAAAGAAATTTGTTTGGAGAAAATCTTTTTTTCAATTTTTTTAACAAAAGGCCATTTAAACATTTCCCCCCGTAATGACCAGACGGTGAAACAAAACATAAAATTAAGGTCTTGAATTCTATGTTCCTCTTCAAAGTTGGATAACTTGTGAAGCTATAATTTTATACAAATATGATCAGCAGCAAATTTTTCTGTTTGCTGTTTCTTTGGTTGGGGAAGCAGTTGGATATGTTTGAAGAACATGCTCATCTAATTTTGGTGTACAACATTGTTTTGAAAAACTATAGCGACAATCAGTTCTCTTCGACACCCCATATCATGAGAAAATTAATATGACCCTTCCAATCCTTATGGTATAGGCAAATTCTGCTGCTATAATATTTTCTCTAGCCTATCCCCCAAACCCCCAACCCCCACCCTCCAAAAAACAAAACTTGCAGTTCATGTGACGCATGGAGGCACATCTAAATAGTTGCTTATTCAATCGCTTAAACTAAAAATAATTGGCTAATGTATATATAGTATATGTATATTGTATATAACTGTGTATAACCATTGTATAATTTATGTATATCGGCTATGAAAAGCAAATATGTCCGGTTGGCAATTCTTTTGTGTAAAGATCTAAAAAAAATAAGGCAATCTGGTGCACGAAACATCACAAGTTCACAAAAAAGATGCATTATATATATATTTGTGGTTTGCAAGAATAAACCTCGATTTGCTCATTTATATATATGCCAAATTAGATGCTATATGCTTTGGATATTAAAACATTACAAATCCTTAGAATATCTAATTTTGATGTCAAGATTCAATCCTAAGCACTTCAACCAAGCAAAATAACTATTAGTGCTAAACAAAGGAACGATTCTATCTTAAAGTCCAAATATAGAAGTTGCCTAAATTTGTTATGTCTAGTCTTTAAGGAACATAAGGCTTAGTGCCACTATGTGTGGACTGCACCACGAAATCCACAATATGAAGAAACAAAGACACATTTAATCCTTATAAAATATGATGAAAAAAGAGAAAAGAAAAGCATCAAAAGCATTTGGGAAATGGATTTGTTTGCAGAGGCATAGTCTTCCTTTAATGAAGCTTTCCCCTTGTAGCGAAAATGGGAGTCAAGATTCCCTCTTCTAATTGGTGGTCTTTTGGAAACTGCATAAAGCAAGAACAGTAAAAAGCATATTGATAAAAGCTATACTCATTTACCCAAATACATATGAATATAGGTCATATACACAGACAATTTTAAAAAAAAAATTGTCCATAGTCTAACACTAACTTTTTATGTTACGTTAATAGTACTTTATTTCCCATACAATCAATGCTTATTATGGAATTACTTGTAGCTGGATTTTATTGATCACAATATATATATATATATATATATATATCAGTACATAAAAATTTAATTCTGTTACTGTATGGGCGAAAACTTCATTTTAAGAGTTTGACCCGGTCAACAACGATAAAGTCTTTGAAGGCTGTGACGTGTCAACCTGACTCCAAAAAGGTCGAGGTCAGGTGGGGAAGATAAATTATTGCCGAGGTCGAGGTGGTCTAATAGAAGATGAGGACGAGGACGAGGACGAGCATCCGCTTTCAATATGAAGTGATGACTAGTTTTAGGGTTTAGGTTCCTTGGAGAATATTCTGATGGATATTCTTTTTTAATGTACTATCTAAGGTTTTGCGGCCCATGTATCATATAAATAGAAAGAGATGTGGTTGAAAAAAGGGATTAGACCTTTTTGTAAAGAATATTACCAACAATTTCTGTGCAAGATTCTTACTTATTGAATAAAAACAAAGCATCATTTTACACTTCTTTTCTTTCATCCTTCTCTCTCGATCCAAGAATAATCGGAATACTCAATTGCTTATCACCATCCATCATTGTCAGAAAGCATATTGGAAAATCTCACCCTTGTCGGGTGAACTTTATCTCATTTATTACTTAAAATTCATTTATTATTATTTATTGCGATCCTTTACATTTATAAGTTTTTATTGCCCCATCATGGTTCAAAGATAATATTGCCTGATACTACACATTAAATATTCTCCCTAAAAGTGCTAGATCTGTTATAGGATATTGATATTGACTGTGATTAACCCTATGTTTATATAAATCTAATTGTATAAAAACCTAAATCTAATTTTTGGGTCATACAGTTTGGCGTCGTCTATAGGGATTTTGTAGTCAAACCATCAGTTTTCATTCAGATCTGCAATATTCGATAACTTGTTAACCTAACATACTATATAAAGATCCCATGGCGGGTAACTAGGGAAAGATCGACCAAGGAAAAGGAACAAGAACAACGGACAATGTCCCACTCAACCTAATAAGTGCCATCGATAAAGGGTACAAAACTCAAGACGAAGAAGTAACCCCCACTACATCCCACAGGTTAGGGAAGTCGCCTACACCTTTTTGTAGAACAACCAAACCAAACGGAAAAGAGGCTTCCACGTTCGCAGAAGAAGGAGCACCACCCGCTATGTAAAAGATCCTAAAAGCTTGGCTGACCGACACTTTGGTCAGCTTGATGAGCAAGCAAGCCCCCATAGGACCGAGGAAACCTCAAGGATCCCTGCAGCACAACGTAAGAACGGACGAGACAACCAATCGAAACCTCATACTTCTGGTAATATCCATACAATTACTGATAGTACAGATGATAGCGTCCTCGCTGCCGTGTTAAAGAGAATGAAAGAAATGGAGAGCGAGAACAGGGTGCTCAAGGAACAAATGAAGGAGCACCAAGAATGGGTAGACAAAATACTAGGTGCTCCCAAGATGTTACTAAAAAGAGGCGCTTGCAGGTTCGTGGAACAACCGTATAGGGAAGAAGCAGCTCCTTATGCCATACCAAAACTTTTAAAATTCCCTCGTAACTCAAAATCTATGACGGGACAACTGATCTCGAGGACCATATGACCCATTACGTCACCGCAGTGAAAGGCAACAACCTCACCAAAGAACAGGTGTCCTCCATCTTGCTAAAAATATTCGGCGAAACCCTCACATGAGGGGCCTTGACATAGTACTCGCAGTTGTCAACCTATTCCATAGAAACATTCGAAGAGATGGCCGACAAGTTCATAACGGCGCATGTCGGGGTCAAGAAATCTAAAACAAAGGGAAAAACATATCTTCTCCATAGGACAATCCCCAAGGGAAGGACTGAGGGACTTCTTAGCTCGATTTATCAGGGTGAGGATGACCCTACCAAATGTCTCTGAAAGGAAGGCCATAGCAGCCTTCTAGAACGGGCTAAACAAAGAAGATTCAAAGGCGACCAGAAAGCTGCTGAGCCGATTGAGAAAGTATCCACCAGCTACCTGGGACGAGATCCACAATGCCTATTGTGCCGAGGTCAAGGCAGATGGCGAAGACCTAAATGGGCCAACCCGACGACTCGTCTCAGTGCAATCTGAACCCAGGAGGGAACATAGGGACAACACAAAGAAAGACCCTCTATTGCCGCGATCAGGCATAGATTGTCGTCAACCTTATATCCGGCTACCCGTCCCCAACTCCGCCACAAAGACAGCCCCTCTAGACCAAGATCAGACTTCCACAGAAATAACCCAGGTATGGTCCCCTTACTATCTGCTCATATTTTTTGTGTGTCACCTACAGAGGTGGTCTACGCACTCGAGAAGCTCGGACCAAAGGTGAAGTGGCCACCAAAAATGAGGTCCGGCCTAAGCACAATGAAGTTGGACGCCTTCAATGAGTTCAACCAAGACCATGGACACAAGACGGAAGAGTGCCACGCTCCAAGGCTAGAAGTGGAGAACCTGTTGCAACATGGATACCTCAAAGAGTTGCTTAGTGACAAAGGCACGGACACCTTAGCAAAGGGACGGGAACGCCCAGGCCCTCTAAAGCCGCCCTCTTCTGCTTGCACCATCAACATGATTATTGGGGGGCAATGATAATGCCTCCATCAATGACGTCATGTTCACCGCCACTCACAAACTCAAGAGATTGATCACCCACGAACGGTATGACAGCCTCGAAGATAGTATCATCTTCGATGAGTCAGATGCCGATGGTTTGACCTTTCCTCACAATGATACACTTCCATTACTTTACGAATTATTGATGTTGATATTAGGAGAATTACGGAGGATGACGGAAGCGTAGCGTGCATTATCCGTACTCGGGTCCTCGTATAGATGCGATTTTGAGGATAAGATAGTGTCGCACTGCATTACACTTATCGGTTTTAACAATGTAGTTGAACGAACGGGCAAGATCATATTCCCCCTCCTTACCGGCAGGGTAATGCTGGAGACCACATTCTACATTATGGATCAGGATACAATGTACAACGCCATCGTAGGTCGACCATAGATGCACCCCATGAGGGCAGTCTTCTCCAGCCAGTACCAAGTGGCCAAATTCACGAGGTCCCTACAGGTCAAAGCCAAGGACACCATTATGGATCCAGAAACGGTTGAAGATGTAGGATCGACCATTGAGGACCTCGATCCCGTCTAGCTAGATTAAAGTGACCCCCAGCAAAAAGGCCTACATCGGCTGCAAACTCAAAGACCCACATCAATTTAGTCATTTCTTAATAGTTAACGTAGATTTATTTGCCTTTAGCCATGCAGATATGTCAGGCATCCCCAAAGAGATAGCCACACACAGGTTAAATGTCGACCCATACTACCCCTAAGTAAGGCAGGTTCGACAAAAGTTCAATCCCGCCATCAACGAGGAATCCACGAAAAGTGGAGAAACTGCTGGCAAATGGCTCTATGATGGAACCAAAGTACCCCAAGTGGATCGCTAATGTGGTAATAGTAAAAAAAAAAAGGAATGGTAAATGGAGGATGTGCATGGGCTTCACCTATCTGAATAATGCCTATCCAAAGGATTCGTTCCCATTACCGCATATCGACTAGCTTATCGACACCACAACGGGACACGAGTTGTTGAGTTTTCTAGATGCATACTCGAGCTACAACCAGATACTCATGGATGAGGAAGGCCAGGAGAAAACTACGTTCATCACTCATAGGGAAACATCGCTATAGGGTCATGCCATTGGGATTGAAGAACACGTGGGCCACATACCAAAGGTTGGTCACGAAGATGTTAAAAAATAAGCCCGGCAAAAACAATGGAAGTATACATCGATAACATGCTAGTAAAATCTTTGAGGGCCTAGGATCACATCGACCACCTGAAGGAAGCATCCAAAATTTTGAGGAGATACAAGATGAAATTGAACCCCGAGAAATGCGCGTTTGGCGTGACCTCAAGTAAATTTCTGGGTTTACTGATATCACAATGCGGACTCGAGGTCAACCCCGATCAGATTAAAGTTATCGATGAGATAGCAGAACATCTAACTACCGCAAAACAAATCCAAAGATTGACGGGTCAAACGCCACCCTGTCCAGGTTTATCTCGAGGTCATCCGCTAGGTAGCAGAGATTCTTCAATGTACTTAAAAGGATAATGGCCTCGAATGGATGGCCGAATACAAACAAGCGCTGAAGGAGCTCAAGGAATACCTTTCATCACCACCCTTACTCTCAAAACCTGAGCCTGGAGAATGTCTCCTCGACATCTCAGAAGTAGTAGTAAGTGCAGTCGTGGTTCTAGAAGATAAAGGTACGCAATCTCCAGTCCACTATACCCGTAAAACACTTATCGATGCCGAGAGGAGGTATCCTAACCTCGAGAACTTAGCTCTGTCCCTTGTCGTAGCTTCAATAAAGCTAAGGTCATATTTCCAGTTCCATCCAATCTTGGTCATCACCACGTTACCCTTGAGGAACACACTGCACAAACCCGAATGGTCGGGGAGGTTGGCCAAATGGGCAATAGAGTTAAGCGAGCACGACATCACTTACCAGTCTCGCTCAACCATAAAGTCGTAGGTGCTCGCCGATTTTGTCATTGACTTTAGCACCATGGTGATGCCCAAGGCCGAAAAGAAAGCCACGCAAGCTTCTAGCCTGACGCAAGACCTCTGGGTCTTGCACACCTATGGCGCATCCAATGCATCGGGTCCGGACTGGGACTCGTACTTGAAGTCCCAAACGGCAAAATCATCCTCCAATCTTTAAGGTGCCCAGTTATGACTAACAATGAAGCCGAGTATGAGGCTGAAACATCTAAAGCTACATTGCGACTCCCAGCTCGTCGTCAACCAAGTTACTAGGACTTTTCAGATCAAAGAGCAAAGGTTGTAGAAGTACCAGACCGAGATATGCAAACTGTTACCCAAATAATATAAATGCCAGCTCGACCACATTCTACGAACTCAGAACGTCGAGCTGGACGGCTTCACAAAATTAGCCGCTACAACAAAAAGCATAACTCCTGGGGACAGGAGCATGGTGCAATTCCTCAGCTCAGCCCTAGATCACGTCGAGGTATAATTTGTAAAGCTAACATGGGACTGGCGCAACTGCATTATGAACTATTTTACAAGACGATACCCTCCTAAATGATAAAAAGGAAGCCAGGAAGCTGAGAATCCAAACAGCAAGGTACAACCTCCTTAGCAACGAGTTGTATAAAAGAACATACAGTGGCCCCTTAGCAAAGTGCTTAGGACTACCAAACTCAATGCATCCTCGAGGAAGTCCAAGAAGGCCATTTCGGCAATCACTCTGGTGATCGAGCACTTGTCAGGTGCCTTATACGGGCAGGATACTATTGGCCCACTATTGCACCCTATTTTGCACGAGACAAAACAAACTACAACTTATAGTACTCTATAAGGTTATTAAAGTTTAGAGTCGCCGCCTAATGTTTAAGGTACACTAGGACACCTATATTACACTATATAATGTACACTTCGACTATGGTCTACGAAACCGTTGAGATTCTAAGTAAGGGTTCAAGTTATCTCGAGGAGAAGGTGTTAAGCATCCCTCAAGATCCACAAAAATGTGGTTCCTATGGAGTCGATCAAATAAGGGAGGGAAAGTTCAAAAGAATGATTAACTACGTCCCAAAGGATTTCTATCAAAGAGTAATATTTCAATACAATTGTCACGTAGTGAATAAATATTCAGAGCATGACTATTTCATTTGTGGTAAAATATTTACAACAAGTTATGAAACCAAATTAATAAACAAAATCTTTTTGGGATTTGATTGAAAGAATTGGGTTCAAAATAGAGTATAGGAGGAAACTTTGACTTATAATTAAAGCCAAGCAATTTAATTATACAAGATTAGTCTTGATTGAACACACATACAATAAACGGTGAAGAATTATCTTTGGATAATTTTTATTGTAATGAATAAGGTAAGAAGAGCATTGATTAATATTCACAAGAATAATTGAAAATTTAAATTAAATAGAGGAAAATTAGTTATAGCAAACAAATAATAGAAAATTATTCACATGCACATGTAGTAAAAGTAAATGAACAAAGGATATGGAATAATTTACATTCTCTGAAATCGGTACACAAGACTTAAAAGAAGAATTTGGTATTGTTAGAGAATAAGTTTAAGTGAAGAGAGGATAATATTTGTATTTAGCTAAAGTATAAAATATAATAAAGAACAATAACAACAAACAAGACAAGGTTAAATAATATACAAATGTTATGTCTTACATGTTAATAAATGAAGTATGAAAGAATTTCATTTTAAAATAAATGAACTTGTATAAGAAGTTATTTAAGGGATGAGAGTGCAAGATAATATGTAGTGATAAGTGAAATTTTTAAAAATTGACTAATGAATATTAGTTAAAGAATACCCTTTGGAAGAATTTAATTTATATGCAAAGATTAACTATTTAAGTGAAAGCTAAAAATAAAATTTACTCTAAATGATAGGTAAGAGTGAAAAAGAATAATATTTGAACAATCTTAATAGATCATAGATAAACAAAAGGAATCAATTTGATAAATGGAATGAGTATGGTATAGGAAAAATGTATCAAAATGTTTATGACATAGAAAATTATACCATCAATACAAGGAGATATTCGTGCTAAAAATGAATTATCATTCAATGAGTAGCTAAAGACCATCTCTCGAGTCATGGTCTTGAAACACAAATTATGTGAGTCAAACCCAAATGACTACAAGGCCCGAGTAGCTCCAAGAAAAGCACAACAATTCAATTCTATTGTCTTTACAAATTATGTCTACTCAAAATGTGTTAGTTGAAGAATAATTTACTCATAGAGAGGTCCGAAAGGCATGCTAGTATAGCTTTAAGAAAATAAAATAAAATGATTTATTTTTATTTTCATGTAAAAGAGGTTGACATATTTTCGTTTTGGTACACAACCAAACCAATTGGTTATGTACATACCAATCTTAATTATTTAACCAAATTAAAAATATATTTGGCACCCTTAGTTTACATGCAAATTTCACAAATTACCTAATGCGCAACATTGTAGGTTAACCAGATTATTAACTAAATTCATTTCAACCTAAGTGTTTGGCAAACAGATAAACATAAAAGCAAGCAAGCAAGCACGACATCTATCTACTGCTTTTCTATACTTTAGGTTTGAGGTACATCTGAGAACGGGAAGTACAGAGCGGGATCCGATGAGGGTTCGTCTTTAATCCTTCTCCCAAATGCCATCTTTTGAAAGCGACTTTGTATAATTTTACCTCGCAGAAGAAAAGCAAAATTGTTAGTAAAATAATATAAAGTAAGATAAATTAAATATTACTAATTTTGAAATGATTTTTCTTTGAAAATACTTTTATAAAAGATTGCTTTCTTTTTGAAAATGACTTGAAAGTTTTTCTTTGGAAAATATTTAAAAATATTTTTGGAGGCTCGAATGGTGTATGTCGTATAGCAATAAGACATTAGAATGCGAACAACAACTTGGTTGCAACTCCGGCAGCCAACCGTGTTGCCTCCTGAAGCACGGATATCACATTCTCGTCTTTTATTTTTTTTGGATTTTGTCATCGCCTCGTTATTCGAGCTCAGTCCGAGGGTCTTTTGGCGGGTCGTGGCCTCAAATTTCCCCTAACTATAGATTAGATCTACCAGACAAGAAATTCAATACCGCACTGTTGCTGAGTCGTCGGACTTATCCACCAAGGGATTCGTGTAATATCTGTGGATTGCCTTGGGGGAAATCTACCAAAGCTAAGCAGATAGATAGACTCCTTTCCCGCTGCTATATTCTCATCCGCCGAGATCTAATAATATATCATTCTTGTCCGACCGTCAGTAAGGTTAGATAACTTTAGCATCTATTCAAAATTGGCAACACCGGATTAATGAAAGAACCCGACAGTAATAGAATCAAATATCACCAATAGTAGAAAAATAACAAAATCGGATCGTGACCAAAGCATAGACAATAGAAGCAGCAAGAGTCAATGGCAAAAACATATGAATGCAAACAAACTAACATCTTTTCCAACTAGACTTGAGTCGAGGACGTTTTCACAAACCCAAATTTTCCTTCGTAGGATATCGTAATGGCACCTAGTCTCTAAGACTAGGTAAGTCTAACAACATGCGGAAACATTAGATAAGAGATTAAAACTCGAACATCCCAACAATTTCATAAAAAGAATCCACCAAAACTCAATACATAAAATCCCAAAACCTGGTGAGATACATAAAATCCCAGTACCGAATAATCCTATACTTCATTGTCTATCAAAATATAAAGAAATAAGAAAAGAACGGGATAGAAGAGGACTTCAAGGCCTGCGGACGCGGGTAGGTGTACCTTGAAGTCTACAAAACAGCAACACAACGCACTAATATCGAGGCTGATAGGATGCACCTGGATCTGCACAAAAACATGTGCAGAAGCGTAGTATGAGTACACCACAATGGTACCCAATAATTCCCAAGCCTAACCTCGATAGAGTAGTGACGAGGTCAGGTTGGGGCCCTACTGGGAAATAATAGGAAAAACAAGGCAAGAGATTTAGTAATGTAATGAGATGACAGAGAGGTGTAACAATAGAAATTCACAGAAGATAACAACCCGGAATTCAAGAGGACAAGTACAACACGTAAGGAAACAAGAATCTTACAAGTTAAGAAACAACAACAACAACAATAACAACAACAATACAAAAAATAGAGGTAAACAATAGCGGCGCTCCCGAAGTAGCGCCTCGTAGTCCCAAAAGTAAATATCTCACAACGGCACGGCAGAAACCTCGTGCAAAAAATGATTACCACACGGCAGAAACCTCGTGCCACAATAACACTCCGCACGGTAGAAACCCGTGCCACAATAACACTCCGCATGGCAGAAATCTCGTGCCACAATAACACTCTGTACGGAAGAAACCTCATGCCACAATAACACTCTGCACGGCAGAAACCTCGTGCCACAATAACTCTCCGCACGGCAGAAACATCGTGCCACAATAACACTCCGCACGGCAGAAACCTCGTGCCAGAACTAATCAGTTATCTCATCTTTTCAACAAAAATCATGAAAACAACACATAACAAATGGAATAATGAAATTACAGCAAGGAATCTAACAGCTAAAGAATGAATACGTAATCAAAGGAAGCAGGTAATTCAACTAAGCATGTTGCACAAATTGCAACTAAGAGATAAGACACGTAGACATGTGACATTAGGCTAAACATAATGGCTACACGTGCTAGAGAAACTCAATTAAGGGAATAAAAAGGAACTACTAAACAAAAACCGGATTTTCAACATTTAGCCTGAGTACGCACTTGTCACCTCGCGTACACGGCCTTCACGCATTGCAATTTACCATAACAGTACCAAATCCTAAGGGGAATTTCCCCCACACAAAGTTAGACAAGTCACTTACCTCAAACCTCACTCAATAAATCAATAAGAAGGCATTCCCCTCGATTTTCCAACTCCGATCGGCTCGAATCTAGCCAAAACAATTACATACTATAAATATAACTATAAAAAACTAATTTAAATAATGAAACTACAACTATAGAAAAGAATTAAGAATTCGCTCCAAAAAGTTGACTCGGGCACACGCTCTGAATCCGACCAAAATTATAAAATCAGAACACCCATCCGATTTTTTTCCAGTTTAACCGTACAAGAATTACTCAAATCGACCTCAAATCACCTTTCAGATTCCCAAATTTTAGCCTAAGAAGTTTTTCCAATTTTTCTCCAAATTTCCTATTAGAAACACGAATTAAATGAAGAAAACAACAATAGATTCATGGGAATTAATAAAAAATGAGTTAAGAATCCTTACCCAAATGATTTTCTTGATAAACCCTTGTACAATTGCCACAAATCGAGCTCTCTAGGTCCAAAAATGGATAATGAAATCAAACGCTCGAACTTAGCCCTTTTCAGCTCAACGAAACTGCATCTGCGGACCAAGAATCGCTTCTGCGATGCCGCACCTGCGGAAAAACCATCGCAGGTGCAGAAAACACTCAAGTCCAGGGCTTCCGCTTCTGCAGATAAAGGTCGGCATATGCGAGACCGTTTCTGCGGGAGTGGGATCGCACTTGCGACCACTGGCGCTTCTGTGCGCCTGCCATCGCAGAAGCGAAGGCCCTTCTGCGGAATATTGCCCGCTTCTGCGACCACTGATGGGCATGACCAAACGTGCTTCTATGACTAAGAGCTCACTTTTGCGAGTCCGCACCTGCGGTCAAATCCTCCGCAGGTGCGAAAACACTAGAACAACCCAGCATTCAGCAGATTTCACAAGTTTCAAATTGTTTCAGTTTCAATTCGAATCACACCCCGGGCCCCCGGGACCTCGTCCGAATATACCAACAAGTCCTAAATATCATACGAACTTAGTTGAGCCTTCAAATTACATCAAATAACGCTAAAAACATGAATTGCACATCAATTAAAGTCTAACGAACTTTGGAACTTCTAACTTCTACATTCGACGCCGAAACCTATTAAATCAAGTCCAATTGACTTTAAATTTTGCACACAAGTCAGAATTGACATTATGGACCTACTCCAACTTCCAAAATCGGAATCTGACCCCAATATCAAAAAGTCCACTCCTGATCAAACCTTCCAAAAACCATCCAACTTTACAACTATCGCCAATTGATGCCGATGACCTGTGGACCTCCAAATTAACATCCGGACATGCTCCTAAGACCAAAATCACCTACGGAGCTATTGGGACTGTCGAAACTCCATTTCGGAGTCATCTTCACACAATTCAAACTACGGTAAATTTCTAGAACTTAAACTTCCAATTTAGGGATTATATGTCACATTTCACTCCGAAACCAAAAACCAAACCTCCCGGAAAGTCACATAACCATAGAATGAAATAGAGGGAGAAATAAATAGGGGTTCAGGGCTAATACTCTCAAAACGACCAGCCGGGTCGTTACGGACGTTCCCACCAGAGATGAAAGAAATCTCATAAAGCACCACCAACGACTGTAATAATAATAACAAGCAAGATAATTGTGTTATAAAAATTAAAGGATGAACCAACCACAAAATGAGAACAGATTTTAATATCACAACAATAATGGGGCGTCAAAGATGGTAAGCAAGGCCGCCGGAGTTATAATAACAAAGCAACACGACTGGTCGCGATAAGGTGAACAAGTCACTGTTCAAGGTTGGAGACGCTGCTTCAACGGCGAAGAACACCGGAACAACATTCAAAACTAACTGCGCACAAGTCGCCGAAAAATTGAGCACGACAACAGGAGAAGCAGTGGCCACAAAGGTTCGCCGGAACTGGTCGTTTCCCGACCAGCTCTGATTTTTAGGCCATATGTCACCAGAAATCAAAAGATCTGTCCAGATCTGTTTCTTTACTTTATCAAAGATCCAAAAAAAAATGAGAAAAAGGAGAAGAGAGGAAGGTGAGGCAGTGGCGTCGCCGCCTGGCTGTTCACCACCTCCGACGGTAGCGAAATAGTAAGAGAAAGAGTGAGGGGGAACTGCAGATGGAGTCTTGGCCGTTGGGACAGCCATGGTCGACGGAGAAGGAGATAACGGAGGCAACCTTCTCCAATAAAGAGATGATAGGCTCTTTCTTTGGAGGATGCGGCTGTTAGTTCCCTCAAATGATAGATGACGAAAATGAAATATATTAGGATTTAGGAGCTAAAAAATCTGATAGGTTTCTCTCTAAGTGTAGGGTGTGTGTTATGTGTATATATATTTGTATAGTGGGTGTGTAAGGATATGTGTGAACCTAATTTAAAGTGGAAAATAAATGAAAAATATAAAAAAAAAATATGTGGCCAAAAGCAAAAGATGTCATGTCCCATCGTGCCAAGTCATCACATCGTGATGTCTTGTCACATGACGTGTGTTGTCACGTAAGATATTGACAAGAAATTGGGTTTGACTGTATTTTATCCATAATTTGAGATAAATTCTATCAGCTTCCTTGTAATTACTAAACTGCTCTATAAATTAGAAAATAATTATTTAATTAAAAATATTATAGTATTTATTTAAAATGTCAACTAATACAATAATGATGTAGTAGTTATTATTTTATTTTTTGAAAAGATAATTGATAAAATATCCTAATATTCGAAAAATAGGACAATTATCAATAAATTGCTTAAATTTTGGAAAAATGCACAAAAATGGTATTATGTAACCAATTGCAATAAAGTGCTAGAAATTTTCATATTTTGTTAAAATAGAAATAATTATCAATAAATTGCATTAAAGCAAAATATGTGCAAAAGCTATATTTTTATCATTTTTGATTAGGAAGCTTGCAAAAATTAAATTTATAATATGGAGGGTCGAAATTGAGTGTCAACGACTGCCCCTCTTTAACCAAAGATGATGTAAGAGTCTTCGGGCAAAGAAATTGACATCATACTCAATTTTGTCCCGACATTAGAAGGTGGGCGCCTGTAAAATTCGAACTTGAAATGAAATGCCCAAATTTGACTTTGAAATAAAATGGCTATTGTTCAGGAGGGCGCCTGAAAATTTTGACTTTGAAATGAAATGCCCATTGTTCAGGAGGGCACCAGGAAAAGCAAGCCATTTTGTTATGTAAGAAAAGTTGACGAAAAGAGTTATGTTATTAATGACTCAAGCAGGCAATAGATGCAAAAAGATAGAATTTGAAACGATATGGCCAGGTCTGACTAAGACTGCCTACTTATCCCAATGGAATCACGCCAAAACTTAGTTCGATTGCAAAAGATGACTGAATCCGATGTGGATTGCCTAAGTATTCCTACCAAAGGAAATCATGTCGCGGCGTAGTTCTGAATGTATAGAAATAATTTTTGTTTTTTGTTATAAGAGTGGGACCGGACCCTACGTGGGTTGCCTACGTATCCCCCCGTGGGAAGTAAGGTCGGGCATAGTTCTATTACGACAAACCTTAACTCTACAGTCAACAAAATTTGACTCCTTTTGTTTTCTGTATTTTTTGCTGTTTTTGTAGCTTTTTGTTGAGAATATTTAAAAATTCGAAGAGTAAAGAAAGACTGTGATTTATTGATCAATCATCTTTTTTGACTTGACTTTGATTGGTACCAATATTAGTATTGTGCATAGGAATTTCTAGCATATACTTCCCATCAAACCGAAATCAGATTATGGGTAATTCTTATAGCTTCGAGTGATACCTTAGATATACCTAGGTACAACAAGATGTGTTCGTCTTGCTTCAATCAAAGGTTTTGAATTCTTCCTATCTCATGTTTCAAGTTCTCTCACCAAAAGAAAGTCCTAATTTTCACGCATATTTCAAGTATTTTTTTTAGAAGAATACTCACGCACAGAATGATGCTCAATGCATACAATTGAGATACCATATGCTTGACCTTTATTTGAGTATCAACTAATGTAAGAACACTTGAAAAATGATTACATAGGACTTTATCATTGGCTTGTAATGTAGGCTTGGGACGCGTAGGATAGTCATTTGGGATAAAAGTGGTTAATCCCTCCTTGTGCACTGCACTGTATTTGTGTTTTCAGCGTTCAAACCATGCTTCGGCGTTTGATCTTGTTCGGTTCGATGTCCCTTTCTTTTGTTTTGACTTCTTTTTGAACTTGTTGAAGGCCTTCTTCCGTTTTTGGAGGTTTCTCTTTTTCTTTTTCTTCTTTTTCTCTTTTTGAAGTTTCTCTTACTTTGCAGAAATTTTTTCTTCTTTTTGCTGGAGTTTCTCCTCTTTGAATTTGTGGAGTTTTCCCCTTTTGTAGAATTTCTCTTTTGATTTTGCTGAAGTTTTCTCCTTCTAGTTGGATCCTTTTTTTGAACTTGTGGAGTTTGCTCTTTCTTTTCTTGAAGTCATTTCTTTGATTGCCTTACACTTTGCATCTTTTTTCTTTTCATGCTTGTCGCCTTCACTTTGGTCTTCGTCCGAAGTAACACATTTTCAGTGCGCGTCAGGAGGTTGGACCAAGAGAGGGGTAGTGCATTTAGCACAACAAAGGATATGGGGTAAGATGTGGTTGTCCAAGAAAAGGCCTAAGGCTCAAAAGGGATAATGCTAGGGATCAATGTCATTTGGTAGGATTGAAAGGCTTAAACGGGTCAATGAAGGCCTACGATCCTTTCCTAAACCAAGCGTTACTCAAAATTCGCTTCAACAGACATTCGGGCCAAGTTCTAGATTTACAATGCAATGAAATGAGTTTTAGTGTAGGCTCAGCACACAATGCACATAAAACGATGATGTCGCCTTTGTTCTTACCCTAACTGTAAGCACGAGATTTTTCAAGTGTCACCAAGGTATAATTAAGAGGTATCATAAGAATCTCGTGTTTACCCAAAGTTGATCCTCTCCATCATACTGATTAACATTTGTTCTTCCCCATGCACACTCCTAACTGTGTTGGTACCAACCAAGTCAAACTTTGATGACTTTTTTTTCATTTCTTTTCTTGATTTTGATAGATGGGACCAAACCCGAGGATGAGTTCTCCCCTTTTTGGATTTTTGGATTTTCACTTTAGAATTTTTTGTTTGTGATTTTTGAAAAAATGTTACCGAACCTGAAGGTTGCCTCCTTATCTTGTTGAAATGAGAACCAGGTCAAGTTTAGTTCAGGAAGGATACAAAGAAAATATTTTTTAGATTTTTATATCATTTCATTTTTTGAACTTTTGAATAAGAAAATTTCTTGTGATTTTTGTTAAAGAGAATTGAATATGAAACGTGCCTTGTGGTTACCGTTCCGAAGTGCTATCAGAGCATTGAATGTTTGACAGACTTTATTACTATTCCGATGCGATATCGGAGCATTGAATGTTAGACGGGCTTTATGGTTACCGTTCTGAAGCGATATCGGAGCTGGACTAGAAAGTAAAATGACGGGCTGTGTACCGTTCCGTATAGAAGCATTGATTGTTAGACGGGGTTGGGTACCATTGCGTTTACGAGCGCTGATAGGAAAGTAGAATGACGGACTGTGTACCATTTCTTATAGGAGCATTGATTTTTAGACGGGACTGGGTACCGTTCCGTTTAGGAGTGCTGACAGGAAAGTAAAATGATGGGATGTGTACCGTTTCATATAGGAGCATTGATAGTTAGACGGGGCTGAGTACTGTTCCATTTAGGAGCACTGACAGGAAAGTAAAATGACAGGATGTGTACCGTTCCGTAAAGGAGCATTGACAGAAAAGTAAAATTCTCCACGCAATGAGAGAGACAAGAATTGAAAATCTCCGCATGATGGGAGTGACTGAAATGTAAATCTTCGCACGATGGGAGCATTTTTTTGATTTTTTAAATAATGAGATCGAACCCGGTGAGGTCCTTGATTTG
This sequence comes from Nicotiana obtusifolia, assembly GCA_002018475.1. Taxonomy (NCBI): domain Eukaryota; kingdom Viridiplantae; phylum Streptophyta; class Magnoliopsida; order Solanales; family Solanaceae; genus Nicotiana; species Nicotiana obtusifolia. The sequence continues at coordinate 80,352 of MCJB01029352.1, read as the reverse complement.
ATGATTTTTTTTTATTTTTCTGAAATGAGATCCTTGATTGATAATTTTTTATATTATTTTTTGAAAAAATGTGATCGAACCCGGGAAGGGTCCTTGATTGATGATTTTGGATTTTTTTTGAAAAAAATATGATCGAACTCGAGAAGGGTCCTTGATTGATCTTTTGATTTCTTTGAAAATGTGACCGAACCTGAGAAGGGTCCTTGATTGATATTTTTTTTTGATTTTTATTTGAAAATCTGACCGAACCCACAGGTTGCCTAAGTATCTCATTGAAACGAGAAACAAGTCAGGCATAGTTCGGGAAGATTAGAGATAAATGGGAGATATTTTGAATTTTTTTGAAGTTCCTCAAGGAAAGAGGATGGTATTTTGGATTTTGATGTCTCACGGAGAGACATCTGGAGAAGAAACTGGGGATATATTTATTTAATTTTGATTTTCGAAAATGGTCTTTTTGCAAAGTTCTTCGGTCGACTGTGACCCAAGTGGCTAGACTTGATAGATTCATCTAGTTAAGGACGAGAAAAATCGGACCCATGATAGGTTGCCTACGTATCTTGACACAAGGTCAAGAATCAGGCACGCGTAGTTCATGAAGATTAGGGACAGAGGAAAATGTTTTGAATTTTTTTGAATTTCCTCGAGGAATTATTAAGAAATATGTTTTGGATTTTGATTTTTCTTTGATGTCTACAGAAAGACTTCGAAGCATCAACGAAAGATATATACATTTTTGCATTCTTTTCATAGATGACCCTTTCGCAAGGATCTTCGATCAACTGTGACCCAAGTGGTCAGACTTGACCGATCGTCCAACTAAGGACGAGAAAGACCGGACCCATGACGGGTTGCCTACGTATCTTGACACAAGGTCAAGAATCAGATATGCGTAGTTCATGAAGATTGGAGAGTATGAGATGCATAGGTTTCAACACTTCTTTTACTCTCCTACTTCAAGGTATTACAACTAACTATATTAATTGCATCAAAGATATGTATGAAATGCAAGGGTATAGACAAACTCGGAGTGATGCCTCGGTGTACCCATGATTGGGTGCGGTATCTCTGGAGTTGAAGAGTGTCTCCCTCCAGAAGATGTGCCCCAGCTGCCACTTCGAACAATGCCTCGATGCCCCTGACTGTTTGTGAGACAGTTGTTGTGGTTGTCTCCCTATTTGACTGCAAGGATATTTTGTTGCGACCTTCCAACTGTCCACAGGAACCTTTTGGAGATTTACCCCGATTTTTAACCAGGGTGATTATCTTATCAAGACTGAGAAATATGGTGAGAGTAGTATCGTCATAAAATTATGGAATCAAGAATTGTAACTAACACTCCCCTGATTGTTCGGTTGATGTTCCACAATGTTTGATGTTGGCTGTTATTTCCCGTGCAGTCCCTGGATAATGCACCTTTCGCCCGTCCATGGGAACCATTTGACGATTGTCCCGGTTGACAACCGGGAAAGATATTCTGATCTGAATATAGAAAAGTGGGTGAAAGTAGCAAAGTCATAAGAATGATGGTGTTGATTGCAAAACTGCCACTCCCCTAACTATCTGACTGATATTCCACCAAGTCCAAGTCCAGATGATATCTCCCATGAAGTGCCCGGATAACGTACCTGCAAAACTCAGAGGAGAAAATGTTAGAGTCCCTCTCAGGTGAAGTTAACATTAAGAGGGTGTAGAGTTAGGCCGTGCAACCAATGGTGTATCCGATTGTGATCGAAAACGTGATGTCGGTATTCCATGTTGGTTTCGGAAATTGTATTGCCTCTCCTACATCCAAAGAAAAATTCTTAGTTCGAGGGAAGGAATTCAATTCGTGTTGACTTGAGGCTTCGCTTGTTCTTCTTCGTTTGCCCCACTCATGCGAGCAAGACACCTCTTGAAGCCTGACTAACAACTTTCCCCTGTAACAAAATGGGTTGACTTGTATTGAATCTTTGAAATTGGGAAGCGGGATTGAACACCATGACTCCATAGCTATTTGAAGAAAGGACTTGCATCTCATATGTTGGGATTTAAGTCGGGTGAGGGTCAGAATAAGGTTGGCATGGTGTTTTGATGTTTAGATTTTTGGGTGAAGTTTGGTTGACGCTCTTGGAGATTTCTGAGTTGAGAGAATCATTGCACTGCTCCAAAAAAACTGCCCTAGTTTCCAATACTGAGGAAATCGTTTTCAAACAGCAGGGAGACTGAACCCTTATGTAGGGTTGCCTACGTATCCTGCTGAGGCAAGAGTCAAGTCAAAATGTAGTTTGGGCCAACTACTGGAATTGTGAAGTCTGTATGGCTGTCATAAATGAGTGACTGATCTTTGAGAATAAGTGATTGTGAATGAGAATTCTTGGGTGGGTAGGTGGAGACTGGTAGATCTTGGATAAGAGGTAGATAGTAGCATAGTGCATGGGTATGTTTCAAATGACAAAATTCAATGAGAGTGTGATGTATGGTTGAGAAGGATATGTCAAATCGGAAGATGTACCAAGCTGGATTGACGTAACTCTGAGAAGGATGGTAAAGTCCAAGTGATGGTGTGATTATGGTGGATGGTCATGAAGACCGGAATGGGCATGTGCATTTGAAGGGTCAAGATTCAGCACAAGTCAATAATAGCTTAGTCAGACAAAGAGAATCTAGTAATGAATAACAAATAGAAGGTACATGTAACAGATAAAGAATACATAACAATAGCTGACAAAAAATATATATCACAAATATACAAAGAATATGTAGCAAGTAAAGGAGATACAAGGATTGATTCAGCTAAAGCAACCTGCAAGATGTGTGTACAGTGGCCTAGGAATTCTAAGAGCAGATTTACTTAGATTTGAGCATGAGTTTAGGACAACTGCGAGACGGTACATATTTAACCTCGTATGCCAATCTCTGAAACTAGAGAGTTTTCAAAGAATATTCGGAGAGGTGAAAAGACAACCCTCGTGTGACTTTTGTGTGATTGTGTATGATCAAGGGTCGACGAAAAAGTAATGACAATTTAATACAACAGTACCACAATCATGTGAAAAAATATACAACACAGGCATACGTGAAAGCAATATACAATATAGGCATGTGTAAAGGAATGCACAACATAGGCATTATACAAAATGGATACATGTAAAGAATATACAACATAGGCATGGCAAAGAATATGTAGCTTGACGCACATAATAGAGAATACACGACTTGAAGCACGCAACAGAGAATATGCGGCTTGAAGAACACAACAAAGAACAACTCGAGGCAAACGACAAAGAATATACTGCTCAAAGTGCATGACAAAGAATAGACCACATTGAAGCATGCGACGAAGAATATACGACTTGTAGCAGAGAATTTATAATTCAAAGCAAAGAAAATACAACTTGCACCCAAAGAGTATACAACTTGAAGCAGAGAATATACGACTTGAAGCATATGACAGAAATAATAGAAGTTGGAGAATTGGAAAACCTGTAATCCCTCAAATAATTGATCATCTGATGTGGTTAGAACCTGAAGTATCCTCAGCAGAGTCGCCATGTTGTCGCGCCCTATTTTGCACGAGACAAAATAAACTGCAACTTATAGTACTCTATAATGTTATTAAAGTTTAGAGTCGCCACCTAATGTTTAAAGTACACTAGGACACCTATATTACACTATGTAATGTGCACTTCAACTATGATCTACGAAACCGTGGAGATTCTGAGTAAGGGTTCAAGTTATCTCGAGCGGAAGGTTTCCCTCAAGATCCATAAAAATGTGATTCATGTGGACTCGATCAAATAAGGGAGCGAAGGTTTAAAAGAATGATTCACTACGTCCCAAAGGATTTCTATCAAAGACTAATCAATTAATACAATTGTCACGTAGTGAATAAATATTCAGAGCATGACTATTTCATTTGTAGTAAAATATATACAACAAATTATGCAAAGCAAATTAATAAACAAAATCTTTTTGGGATTTGATTCAAAATAGAGTATAGGAGGAAACTTCGACTTATAATTAAAGCCAAACAAGTTAATTATACAAGATTAGTCTTGATTGAACACACATACAATAAAAGGTGAAGAATTATCTTTGGATAGTTTTTATGTAATGAATAAGATAAGAAGAGAATTGATTAATATTCACAAGAATAATTTAAAATTTAAATTAAATAGAGGACAATTAGCTATAGCAAGCAAATAATAGAATGTTTATATCACATGCACATTTAGTAAAAGTAAATGAACAAAGGGTATGGAATAATTTACATTCTTCGAAATCAGTGCGCAAGTCCTAAAAGAAGAATTTGATATTTTTAGAGAATAAGTTAAGTGAAGAGTGGATAATATTTGTATTTAGCTAAATTATAAGTTGTAATAAGGAACAATAACAACAAACAAGACAAGGTTAAATGATATACAAACGCTATGTCTTACACTTTAATTTAATAAATGAAGTATAAAAAAATTTCGTTTTAAAATAAATGAACTTATACAAGAAGTTGTTCAAGGGATGAGAGTGCAAGATAATATGTAGTGATAAGTGAAATTTTTACAAATTGACTAAATGAATAATAATTAAAGAATATCCTTTGGAAGAATTTAATTTATGTGCAAAAGTTAACTATTTAAGTGAAAAGGTAAAACTGAAATATACTCTAAATATGTCACGACCCAAAATTCACTAGTTGCGATGGCACCTAACCCAGCCAGTTAGGTCGTCTAATAAACAGTTAACATAATTCTAATAAAATAAAGGGGACCATCAAATGATATATATGGATTCCATAGAATATCCCAAGAACTTGTAGTACAAGTCATGAGCTATTAAGACTGGATTAGTGCAAAAATTGATATGAAATAAATACAACTTCTATTTGAAATGTACATAAACAGAATTCAACTCTAAAACTACCCATGGACAAATAGTATCCACACCCGGAAGGCACAAGCATCTCCAGTGTCTGCTCTCGTCATCCATCGCAGCTCCACTCCAAGATCTGCACGCAAAGTGCAGAAGTGTAGTGTGAGTACATTCTTGACTAACCTCATGTTAAGAGGCTTTTTAGTTAAAAGATACTTACTGATATAACCCGTGCAGTAGACTAGCAATAGAACAATACTACAACATAACAGAAAAGAGTACAAGAAACGAACATCCGAAGCAGTAAATAATTACTAGAACGAATCACGATTTAATATTCCTCAATATCACGACCCATCCTTTCCTTAGAGTGATAACCAACAAACCACAATAGTAAATCCATAACTTTCATAGTGTGAGAAATTTACTCAAGATATCAAATCGAATGGCACGGCAACACCCTTCGTGCATTTATCGCATCCTCACCAAATATGTGTATACCAGTACCAACCAGGTGACAGAATGCCAATAACAGTAATGAAAAGTGGGAAACACATAGATAGTGATAACGAACAAGGCAGTGCATATGGATAATGGTAATAAACTAGGTAGAACGCATAGAAGTAATTACAACAATTAGGAAAGAAGAACATAAATTTTACTAACTAACATGGTAGAAGGCCTAGATGTAGATTTAACAAACAAGAGGGAAAGCATGACCTTCATGAGCTTACAAATAGAAGGCATGAATAACTAACATGGCAGAAGGCTTATATGAAAGTGCAACAAATGAGAACGACATGGATGTAGATATGACAACAAGAAGGAAAGCATGATATTTGCAAGTTAAACAGATAGAAAGCATGGACAACACAACAACAATTGAGCTAGAGGACAAAGAAAGAACAACAACGACAAGTCACATAGAAAACATAAGTGCAACAGTAACAATTCAACTCAAGGTAAAGGCATGAATGTATATACAAGGAAAAGATATCACAACATAATGCATGTCCCTCGTCCTCGCCTGCACGGAAACACCCTTCATGCCATGAACACATGATAATATAAAAACATGATAATGTGAATGAAATGGCACGACATCACCCTTGGTGCTTTTACTCTCATGCGCACATGATAATGAAAATGAAAACATGATAATATAAATGAAATGGCACGACATTATCCTTCGTGCTTTTACTCTCATCCTCATATGATAATGTAAATGAAATGGCACGGCATCACTCTTCGTGCTTTTACTCTCATCCCCACATGATAATGTACATTAAATCATGATAAGTTAAATGAAATAGCACGGCATCACCCTTCGTGCTTTTACTCTCATCCTCACATGATAATGTAAATGAAATGACACGGCATCACCTTTCGTACTTTACACTCTTCCTCACATGATAATGTATAAGAAATGGCACGGCATCACCCTTCGTGCTTTACACTCTTCCTCACCAAGCATATGTATATCAACGACAAGCAAGGTAGGAAGAATGCATAACATCAAGGAGAGTGATTAAACGAATATTCCAAATGAATGTCAATCACAACTTTCAAGCCAATAACAATTCAATAAACCTCAAGTACCTTATTGTTCAACTATTTCAGCAAGTCTCAAAAATGATCTTCAACTCAAGTATAGAACCCAATATCTTAAGAATAACAGTCCTAGCAATATATTAGTGAGTAAGCATAGTGATGACCGAATTAAACACATCAATAGTTTCACAAAAATCCTTCAAATTTTAATCAAGTTATGACAAGCTAAATCTTAGTTTCTAGCATTTAATTTCATATTCTTAGTAATCTAGAAGTCAAGTAAGACATGAAACAAAAGGCCACGTAATTCTACAAGGCAGAATTAATCGTATAATTTACCCTCGAGCATGATTAACCCTGGCACATATATATACGCTCGTCACCTTACATATGCATCATCCATGCATGTAGCAAACAATGGCAATTAGTAGAAAAATTCCCTCAACAAAGTTAGGCAAGACACTTACCTCAAACAAGCCAAATCGATACACTAGAAGCGTTATCCCCCTCAAATCAACCTCCGTACGGCTCGGAACTAGCCAAAAGCAACTCAAAATCGCCGCGGGCACACTAGCTCCCACGTCTACGGCCTTCCTCTTCTGGGGCCTCAAGTCTTCTCCACACAGAGAAATCTCCTCGTCCTCAACATGGAATGGATCCAAGAGAAGAGCGGGCGCATTAGTCGAAATAAAGGTAGGAGTAGAGGAAGCAACACCCCTCCTTCTCCTAAAGGAGGCATCAGTGCCAGTTTCCTTTTACCAACCTCCTTGACGGAGCATAGAAAAGATTATAAAGATGAACATAACAAAATTAATGAGTGAAGACACAACACCATCTAGAAATGACGTACCGACATTACCTTTCGGAGGGAGACCCGATTTGTACTTCTGCTAGAAGCTCGACCAATCTCGAATCCCTATAGTGTAAGGAAGGACCAGCCTGATCCAGTCAGTGAGGTGCACCACCAACTAAAGAGGCAGAGCAGTGGCTGCAAAACAAAAAGAATCAACTCACAAGATCGGATTCTATTATTACATGAAAGAGTGAAGATAAATACAAATACTTACGAGCACGCTTCCAAGCTTCTAGAAAATATGTGACGTCGGCCACAACGGATTCGGTCTAAACGAAAAAAAAAGTCGAGCCTAAATTGTCGACTACCCTTATCGTCCATATTAATGACCAGGGACTTGCTTCTGCGATGCCTAATACTCAACATCGTCCCCCGATAGAAGTTGGGCATGAATAAGTGCACCAAATGCTGTAGAGTGATCTCGACATCTGCCAGCTCGGCAAACTTGGACAGCATCATGATCACCTTATAGACCAAGAGCGCGAGCTGAGCCGGACATACCCGGTAATAACGCCAAAATTCCTCCACTAAAGGGGGAAGAGGAAATGAATAACTAACGGTGAAGGGATAGGCAAAAAGAGCACAGTAACCTGGGTGGTGAGTGTACACTTCTTCATCATTGGCGGGTACGAGATCCACTTGATTATGAAGGCCATACTTAGCTTTGAACTCCACCAAATGCTTGGCCGTTAGAGATGATCGAAAAACCTTAGCCACCGCCTCCGGCTGCCGTTGCAAGTGTGGTTTTGCGTCGAGGTTGCGAGCGATAATTTCTTCTACTGAGGAAAGAGCCTCCGCTTCAACAGCGGAGGTGGCGTCTCCTCCGCGAATGGAGGCCACAATAACTAGTAGGTAGCTGGAATATCCTCATTCACATCAGAAATCTCCCCACCACGAGCACTAGAAGGCAAGTTAGACGTGATTGAAAAGTTCGAGAAATTTTAGGAAGGGAAAGAGTTGAGAAAATGAGAGGAAACTTTAGAAAATTATAAGCAAGGGAAGTAAACTCAAGGAAAGAAAAGGAAAATCTAGCAGCAGCAGTGATGGTAAAACTCGAATAATGGCGATCATCCCCCTCTTTATAGAGGAGGAACCTCGAATTTGAAACGGCTCATCATAATGGCAGCCAAAATCAAAACGGGAGAACCAATCCAAAAGTCGGGCGTGTCCTGACGCGACGTATCGGGAACATGTGTCATCATGACGAATGACGTCATATCCGGGTCACCCGAGAAAATTAAGAGTTCGAAATATGTGCTCTAAAAATGCCACGTCATTTGCCTCTTACAATGACCGTGACCGCTATTTTCCACTTAAAAAGCACGTCCACGAGACCTCGACAACCGGAGGGACTAACTGTATGGCCGACAACTTCATTTTAGGAGTTTGACCTGGTCAACAACGATAAAGCTTTTGAAGGTTGTGACATATCAACCCGACCCCGAAAAGATCGAGGTCAGATGAGGAAGATAAATCGTTGCCGAGGTCAAGGTGGTCTAATAGAAGATGAGAATGAGGACGGGCATCCGCCTTCGATATGAAGTGATGAATAGTTTTAGGATTTAGGTTCATTAGAGAATATTCTGATAGATATTCTGATTTTTGTACTATCCATGGCTTTGTGGCCCATACATTCTTATATATAGGAAGAGATGTAGTTGAAAAAGGGGATTGGACCTTTTTGTAAAGAATATCACCAACAATCTCTGTGCAAGATTCTCTTTATTGCATAGAAACAAAGCCTCACTTTACGCTTCTTTTATTTCATCCTTCTCTCGATCCAAGAAGAAATGGAATATTCAACTACTTATCACTATCCATCATTGTCAGAAAGCATAGTGAAAAATCTCACCCTTGTCGGGTGAACTTTGTCTCATTTATTACTTAAAAGTCATTTACTATTATTTATTGCGATCCTTTACATTTATAAGCTTTTATTGCTCTATCATGGTTCAACGATAATATTGTCTGATACTACACATTAAATATTCTCCCTAAAAGTACTAGATCTGCTATAGGAATATTAATATTGAATATGATTAACCTTGTGTTTCTATAATCTAATTGTCTAAAAACTAAATCTAAGTTTTGGGTCATATAGTTACGTATTCTCCAAAGGAAGAAGATAAAACCTTATCAAACTCCCCAAATATTTATATTCTCATAATATTTGGATATTAGCTGGATGTTGAATGGATCCTCATCAAATTTTTCTTGAGTATTCTGCAGTTGTATCCTGAGATTACCAATCCTTCTCTCCAGCGAAGATATCTCCTTGTTCATTTGTTGCTTTAGCCTCTGCAACTTCAGCCAAATTGAGTACATGGTATGCCCTTGTACATGTTGACTCCATACTTCATGAACAGCTCCCTCAAACTCCTTGTGATTTAATAACACATTATATAGTCTGAAAGGTTTTTGAAGGTGAGATTTGACTATGTTTTTGCTAATGATGATAGGAGAGTAGTCAGAGACTCCAGGCTTTTCAAAAATAGCTTCTAGACTACTATAATGTGTAAGCCAAGAAGCATTCCTAAAAGCTCAGTCAATGTTACTATAAATTTCGTTCTCTGTATCCCTTTTATTACCCCAGCACCATTGGCAGCCTTTTCTGTTCAATTGACCCAAGCCAATGTCATTTATGCTTCTTTGAAAGTCCACAAGTTCAGCTTGATGCACAGGTTACCCATTAATTCGCCTAAAAAATTATTTACCGACAACACATTGTTGAAATCCCCTATAACCAACCAAGTTTCATGCGTAGTACTTTGTATTTGTCTTAATTGTTTCCAGAGATCCCTCATTTCAGTTATATTGTTTTACCATACACAAACATTATGTAGCATGAAAATTGCGATCCCACATCCTTCACCTTGCAATGCACCAGTTGAGTAGTGACCAGCAATATGTGGACCTGAACTAGGTGTTCCTTCCAAAAGTGCCAGATCCTCCCTTGTCAATTATAGCTTCAGCTGAGTATATTTTCCAATCTTTACATAACTTTCCTCGAGCTTTGCTAATACTCCTAGGCTTTATCTTCGTCTCAAGGCAGCCCAGTAGAGTAATATCATGTTTCAGTAGAAAGGCCTTGAGTTCTTTCTACTTAAAGGTCTTATTCGTCCCTCTTATGTTCCAGGAACTTATTATCATGGTGGATTTTCCTCATTGAGGCCAATCCTGTCAGTCACCTTGTCAGTGCTGCTATCATCTTGAATTCTTAATGGACTATATCTATTTTTCCTCAGCAGACTCTCTAAGTTGCCATCTGTTAGAGCTCCTTTCTGGTGTGTCTGTCCTTGAGCCTTCATCACTTGCTTCCCTCTATTAATTTGTTGTGGGAACACTGTTGCCGATGGTTCCTCTTCTATTAGAGCAATTTGCTCAGTAGCAACTTGAGTAGCCTATTGCTTTTGTGGTTGCTCAGTAGTAATTTGAGTACCTTTTTATATTTGTAGTTGCTCAATAGCAGGCTTCACTTTCCACTAGATTGCAGTTGTTTTCTATTTTGTTGCCTAACTGTTTTCACCTGCTTCTGCTTTGTGTTATATTTCACCGGTTATCTCTAACATCAGAAGTGTGATGTCTTTGTATCACCTGTGATGCCTTTGTACAATTCTCTGTTGTTGCCCTATTTGGAAACATCCCTCACAAAATGAAAGTTTCCACTCATATTCCATACATTGTTCCCTATATGTTCCATCTCTTCGATGAACATTATATCAGGTAGCTCCTGGGATATGTCCATCTCTACAAGCATCTGCGCATCACTGCGCTGTGAGTTTATCTGAGCATATAGATTTTCCTAGATAGCTGGCTATGCACCCCAGATTCTCCTTCTTCCAAAATTGAATTGGCAGTCATAGGAATATGACCCAAATTGGCACAGTTCGAGTCATTTCCTTACTCATCTGGAAGTCAGGTTCCCATAGCTTCAAGATCATGGGTCTATTTTGGTACGTATAGGGACCATGTTGAATAATTCTATTTTTATATTCCTCCGAGTTAAATCGAAAAAAATAAAATATCCATCATCATGTAGGAATACCTGTGGTGTAATGATGAAGTTTCACACACCATACACAAATTTGAGCATTTCTTTGAAAGAGGGATTTTCACCTAGAACATACCCAATTAATGCTACCTTCCAATTCTGGATTTGCTCTGTCACTTCAACCTGGTTCAGGCTAACAATCTTCATCCCTTCCTTCATTTTTTTGTTTGCTGTTTCTTTGGTTGGGAAAGCAGTTGCATATGTTTGAAGAACATGCTCATCTATTTTAGTTTACGACATCATGACAACATTGTTTCGAAAACCTATAGCGATAATCAATTCTTTTCAACACCCATATCATGAGAAAATTAATATGACCCCTCCATCTTTATGGTATAGGCAAATTCTGCTGCTATAATATATCATCTTGCCTACCTCCCTACAGCCCTNACCCCCCCACCCCAAAGAAAAAAAGCAAAATCAACTTGTAGTTCATGTGATGCATGAAGGCGCTTCTAAATAATCACTTAACCGCTTAAACTATAAATAGCTAGCTAATATATATGATACGTATAATTGTGTATATTTACTGTATAATTTATGTATATCGGGCTAGAAAAAGCAAACATGTCAATTTGGCAGGCAATTCTTTTGTGTAAAGATCCCAAAAAGAAGGGCAATCTAGTGCATGAAGCATCAAAAGTTACAAAAAAAAAAGTTATATATGTATGTGGTTTGCAAGAACAAACCTTGATTTGCTTGTTGTATGCTAAATTAGATGCTATATGCTTTGAATAATAAAACATTGCAAATCTTTAGAATATCTAATTTTGATGCCAAGATGTCAATCCTAAACACTTCAATCAAGCAAAATAACTATTAGTGCTAAACAAAGGAACGAATCTATCTTAAAGTCCAAATATAGAAGTTGCCTAAATTTGTAATGTCTAGTCTTTAAGGAACATAAGACTTGCCACTATGTGTGGACTGCACCGAGAAGTCCACAATATGCAGAAACAAAGACACCTTTAATCCTTATAAAATAAGATGAAAAAAGAGAAAAGAAAAGCATCAAAAGCATTTGGGAAATGGATTTGTTTGCAGAGGCATAGCCTTTTTTATGAAGCTTCCCCCTTGTATCGAAGATGAGAGTCAAGATTCCCTCTTCTAATAGGTGGTCTTATGGAAACTACATAAAGCGAGAAAAGCAAAAGCATATTGATAAAAAGCTATGCTCTTTTTCACAAAAACATAAAAATAAAAGTCATATATATCGACAATATTAAATTTTTTTCTATTGTCATGTAGTTAACATTTTAATATTTTTTATTACGTTAATTTTTTTTTTCAAGGACAATCAATGCTTTTCATGAAATTACTTGTAATAATAACCTTTTAGTTAGTCAAATTGTTTCAATATATTTTACTCCCTTCTGTCCACAATAAGTAATTTTTTAGCTTTTTTTTTGTCCAAAATATCTGATTTTTCCAGATTTCAAGAATAAATTAATTACTTTTTTCCTACATTGGAGTAAATAGTGTTGGAGCGTGTTAGGAGTGTTTATGTGAAGAGACAGTAAAGGTTAATATGATTAATTTCATTGCTAATTAATGTTAAATTATAGATTTCTTAATCTGTGAAAATAATTTAAAAATCATTTATTATGGACCGGGGAGTATCAACTATCAGGACATAATCTGTTACGTATTGTCCAAAGGAAGAAGATAAAACCTTATCAAAATCCCATAATATTCTCATGATCATGTAATGAATCCGCGTCTGATGGCAGGGCACCCATATCCTATCTTTTAAGGTTCTAACTTTTTACCTTTTAATTTATCAAAAGAACTGCTTTTACAGAACTTTCTTATACTTATTTTTCTACAAAACAATGAATATCGCAGCTCCTTCGTCCCAAAGTTTTTGCTCTGCTGCTTATTTTATATAAAGTCTTTTATCAAGGAATATATGTAATGACATTAATTAAATTGGTGTAAATATATGAAGTGAGTACATTCTTAGGTTTTAGTTACCGAACAAATGTTTTGGAGTAAAAGGAAGAAAGAGAACTAGGTAGTGATGTATATTGTGATGAGCAACAGTTCTCTGCATGTCGAAAAGGTTGACTTCTTGATCCTGTCAACCACTATTATTATACATTGAATTCTGGAGTCCGTGAACGTTTCTCGGACCACTATTTACTGACATTTTTGACTTCAGAAAAGACTCTTTCTGCGAAACTCACTCATTGATTAAATTTCTAATTTTTCAAAAATAATAAATACTACTCCATATTAATACAAAAAAGCAAACGTATCATATAGATTTATCATATTTAAAATTTGTTTTTTAAATAAAAACATAGTTCTACTATCAAATTCTATATATTACTTATATGTTTTTAAACGTACTCCATTATTACTGATGATATTCACTTGGAAATTGGATCTTTTTAGTGTATTTTCATCAATATGTAGCTAGTTTGTTGAAGATAGTTCCGTGATTGTAGAAAATAATCGTGTTTAAATTGTTTAACGTAAAGAAAAAAAACTTTCAAAAATTGTTTATGAATTTTTGAAAAAGATTAATCTTGATTTGTTTCTCAAAAATCAATTAATTTTTTTTATATATAATATGTTGCACAATTTAGAAACTTTAGTGTACATAACTATTTTTATTTCTTTTCTAAGTGCTTTTCCTTTGAAGAAAACAAATTCTCTCCCTCACTTCTTTTTTTATTTTTTATTTGGGCCTATTTAAATTTAAATTCAGGTCGAGAAGTTCCACAACAAAGAGTTTAATGTATTTATGATTCGAACTTAAAAGCTCTAATTAAAGATGAAAAAGACTCCACCACAAACTTGATTGATTCTCTGTCACACATCATATACAAAGGCAAGTGCACATATAGTCATTCTCAATGATGATATTTACAGATTAGTTAGAATTTATTTTATCCTGAAATTTTAAACTAAAAATTTTAACTTCAGGATAACTCAGGACATTTTTGTCCTGAAAAATTGAAGTTCAGAACATACTGACTAATTTCTATATAGCAGCACTACTTGATATCATTTCTACCGCATATACAAGGGTACAAGATGATGGTGGGTGGGGCCAACATTGGGAAGCATATATTCTGTGACTGCAATTCCATAGGGCTTTCACGAAACTCACAGAATAGTGCGCATTTTTTTAATTTTGCATGTATACAGTATATATAAAAGACACTTTTCCCTCGGACTCTCAAATCTCACCACAATCATCTTTCTCTCCACTTCCTCTCATTTACTTTATTCAGTACTCATGAAGCAAAGTAGTACTATATGTTTTCTTGTATTACTCTTCCTCCTGCTTGTTTCCCTTTCAACAGCATCTTCCCGTTTGTTATCATCCGGTGAAGGTAATTAGCTGAATTAATGCTTATGTTATTGCAGTACGTACAAACGTATCTTATTTTGATTGAGTACATTTAACAGCTAGTTTTGATTAATTTTTTGTAGTGAAAGAGGAGGTAAAGCACGGAAAAGTAGTGACCCAACTTGCGTATTCTCTTGATTACCAGATGGAAACCACTGATTCCCTAAATGTAATCTCCTTACTCTCTGCATCTCTATCTTTAAATAAATGTTCCTGTGTTTGCTTCTTGTTTTCCTTGTCTTATAGAGCTTTAGAGTTTGTTAAAATGTTCAATATAGGTTTAAGAAATGAATGGTATTGTGCCCCTCCTTACATGATTTTGGCCGATCTTCACATTATGAGTTACCTTTTTGGATTTAGTTACGGTATTAGAACCGGTGGCAGATTCAAACTTATGCTAAGGGGTCAAATTGACACCCTTTCTCCAAATAATTACACTATTTAGCTAAATTAAAATTTTATTTTTATGCATATGTATTATATGTTGACTTTCCCTTTATTTATTTTTTTGTGTTTATTTTTTATATTTTGACACCCCTAAGTAAAGTTTTTGGCTCCGCTACTGATTAGCGCTAAATCCATACCTATTCTTGGCTTACTTAGTACCCCATGTTGCATTGTTCACACACCAAATGTATGGTCTAAGCGTGCAAGGGCGTTAAGTAGAATGTCCTACATCAGTTTGTGAAATGAGTTGTTGTCTCCTCGTACAATATTTCACAATCCTCGCCTCATCAATTAGTTTTTGCAGTTCATTTTGGCCCTCTTTACTCCGGGCAGGAGTAAGGTCTGCGTACACACTACTTTCCACAGATCTCACTTATGCGATTTTACTGAATTATTGTTGTTGTCGTCGTTGTACTGACTCTGGTTTTTGGTTTATTGCACTTGTAGAAGCTGATGGGGCTAGAGGGATGTGAAGATGAAGATGAAGAATGCTTTAAGAGAAGGGTACTTGCAGAAGCTCATCTGGATTACATCTATACTCAGGACCATAATCATCCTTGAGAATATTAATCCTCTTGGCCGGGAGTTAGCTGGTATATATTGACCATCAATGCCTAGCTCTAAAAACCTTTTAAACATGGAATAATCCTCCTAGATTTTCTTTTTTTGTGCATTTCCTTTCTAACCCACTACTATTCCAAGAATGTGACAAATTAAATATTTCCGACAATCTTGTTTTTTTAAGACATTTCTTGTTTTTTCTAATGTGAGAAATAATCTTCAGATAAGAATAACCGGAAGAGATAATTAGAGTGAGAAAGAATTAGAAGGTAAACAAAAAAAAATTGTGATTTTAAAACATTTATGGTATGTGGTTGTTTGTAGCTTTGACAGAGTGGAGAGAGGGAAGGATGTGGGGAGTTGGGCGTGGGAGATACATAAGAGCAAGATCAGATTAAAGTATGGGGAAGTATAAAGACAAACTTCCCAACTAAATATAGCTCCAAACTTACGTGAGGCTAGCTGCCATGCAGCTAATATATATA